>JAMKCH010014760.1:0-24772 GCA_023653785.1 Ophioderma brevispina | reverse complement strand
TTTTACTTTTTTATTATTTTATTAGATCAATTAAAATTTTAAACTTTCATTACGTTCATGAAAGTCCTCCCGTTTTAATTAAAAAAAAGAAAGGATGTGCTTTAAAGTAAAATCTTATAAGTATACGTACAGTAATGCACTGAAATATTACATAATTCGTCAAAAAAGGTCTAATTTGACCCAAATTATTAAATAAGTACGCAAATTAATTCATATTCAAGGAACAATACGCTGAAAATGCATTATGATGGTCATGACAACTAAGAAAAATTCATGACGGATTGTGAATTTTAAAAAATCCGTCATTTGAAAATATTCACGCATACTATTTATCATTTTAATTCGTCATTGAAATTTTTTTGCTAATTCTTCATTCCTTAAATCCGCATTAAATTTGCGAAAGTGAAAAATGTTCATTGCAACATCGTAATGTATAAATTAGGCCAATTTTACATTTGTCTTGAATTAATAAAAAATTAATTGCATTTCTAATTAAAATTTGTCAAATTCAGACCCTTTTTGACTGTTTGACATTTAACATTTATTATTGTCGTGGTAGATTAATGTGCAAATTAAGGAGAGGAGGGGGGGAGAGAGGACAAGTAAGAAAGAGTCAAAACGTTTTCAATCAGAAGGGTATTTCCGCATAGAAACAGCACAAAAAAGCAGGAGATCATCACAGCGAGGAGAAGCGGCGCAGAGCGGAAGAAGGAGATCATCACTATATTCTGCCCTAATTTGCCGCTCACATACAGGACAGTTGTAAATCCTTTCCTTTTTTAAAAATCGCGCGGCAATTTTAAGAATATAATAAATAAAATGAGCAGTACGCAATTCAATAACTATACTTTGTTCATGCCATCACCAAGGAAAATACCGGAGAGTGAATTCCGTTTTTACACCGAGCTCCTTGATATAAGGTGCGATCGCAGTCAAGCAATGATTTGTTGACGTATGAATGATTGCTTGCGGGCCCGCCGCATGGGTTTGGTTCAGTGTGGGTTCCTACTTCACAGCAGACGTCTGCCACGCTAGCCTTTTGACAACATTCTTTTCCCGCAATGCGTATGTTCATGTATCTGGCGGTAAGCATGTTCGAAAGGCTTGCGTCGGCAGAAGTCTGCCGATGGGGAACTATTAACCCACCTAAAAAAGTTGCCTATTTGGTGATGATCATGAAAAGAGACACAATAATTCAAAACTTTTTTTAAGATTGCGCCAAGTTATACACAAAACAGCAACAACAGAAAATGTTGAATTTGTTTTTTTTTCGGATCACTTTGAGGAAATTCAGAATTAATTAATATTGCCTCACATGCAAGACAGCATGACACATAATGACACATAATGATAAAAGTAATAAAAGTAAAAAAAATACATTCACTTCAAAAATATATAAAATACACATAAAAATTCCACCAAAATATGTCACTGAGAGTCTTTGAATTCTTAACTAACACATATTTTTAAAAGCAAAAAAAAAATTAAAAACAGAAACTTACGAGTCATTAGGCTTTTGACTAGTACTAATTCAGCGACACGTGGAATGTACCTAGGAACAAGAAAGGAGGAGACAAGGGGTCCAAGCGGAATAAGGAGCGAGAGGAGGGAAAGGGGCCAAGGATGGGGGTCGCCAAAAAAAGAGTAGGTGAGTGCAACATACCACGTCCTGATGTCGAAAAAAACTGCGTCGGGACGTATCCGCATAGCCGGCTGTCGGGCCCAAATCGGCTCTGATGAGATCCGTGGACTTTATAAATCAATGTGCTATTTATAACTAACTATTCAAATCAATTAAATACACACATCGTTTTATCTCAGGAATCACCAAATTATGTACAAGAAGAATAAACTACTAGGTGTCATTCATTTAGTTAAGGTGGATTTTCTACCAGAAAGAAGAAAATTGAGATCGCCGAATTTGGCTGTTCGACCAAATTCGCCGAGCGTCGCACACGACCGCTTTCCTTTTTGAGGCTTGTACCCGGACTCTGAATAATCGGATATTTTGAAATCGGCCTAACAATTCAGAAATTTAACCCTTTGTTGACCTTTTTGTGTCTTAAAGGGGTGTTCCTGATCGTCTTTGGGACCCCCGGATAATACCAGGAGAGGTAGTATCGATTTGATATTCAGATTGAAAGGCCGTATTTTTCTCATTTCGTCCTGAAATTGAGCCCTCGAATCCATTTCACTTACCAAGATATAAACAAAAAAAACCGCCGTTCTTTAGGGGTAACCCACTTCTTTATTAGCCCAGTATTGAATAGGCTTTGCCCAACTGCCTTTATACGTGTCTACCATCAAAACGCAAGTTTGTTTCCACGGTACTTGATGGGGTGTATGTGCAAGTGCCAGGCTCTCATATCAAGTAGCAGAACACAATACAAATAAATCGGAACAACCACCTTTAATTAAAACAATGCGACGGCTAATTTGTGATTTTCTGGTCACCATCGTCTGACTAGTCCATGAAAAACGGCCACACACAGGCCACACACATATATCGCGTGAGGAATGAGTGACAAGTGCACACAACAGAATCCCAGAAATCAATAGCTATCAATGACGATAGTAGACAGAAATGGTACTAGAGACTTCTTCTTCCGAAGCAATTTACACAAAACATGACACAAATAAATACAAGAAACCCCTTCGTAAAACGGCATTTGTTCAATTTATGTTTAAAAGAGAAGCGCTCGACGACTTTGGCTAGATTTCTCCGCAGAGGGGTGGCTTAGCATCCTGTCAAGGAAATATAGAACAGGGCGCAAAAAACACGAACGCGTCGTTTCACAGTGGCGTGCATACTAAATCCCAGAGCCTTGCGATTTCTATATACGATACGGTGTGTGGAAGCATATGAGTACAAACTGGACGAAAATTCGATTTTTTTCCGAAATAGGTAAGTGAAAATTGACATCAACAATCTCATATGAATCATGAGATACACATGCTTGCTGGACCTACTTGAGGGTGAGTTAAAATAAAATTAAAGATAAGTTATCCTTCTTCAAAGTTGAACTTCGCTGAGTTCAGGAAAAAGGGCTAAGTCATTAATGGCCGTTCTGTAACTCAGTACCTAGTCCCCGAGTTACATGGTTACGTAACTAGTTCAGAACCAGACTCGAGCGCGCAGCGCGAGGTCGAAAACGTGTATGCAAATGCTTTAGTATTATTTACCCGTACAATTGAATAAGCTGAGGGTAAAAAAGTTCCCGACCAGCAACACGATCCACTATCCATTGAAGGTGAGCATTTGCCCTCGAACAGGAATCTATAAATACCTGAGACTATCCTGGTCGAATATTCACCCTAATCCAGATTTTTTTACCTCTTTATGTCAAAATCCAAAGAATAAATTGCTTCTCAAAGCCCTCAAAAGTCTCCAGTGCCAAATCAACAAACGTGACGGACGGCTGACTACGCTGGTTCCATGCGTCTGGGCTCGCTTCAGGCTAAAGACTGTCAATTGTGAAATGGTGAGAGACCAAAGTTGCAGGAACCAGCATACCGCTAACTTCCTGGACCTTGCGAGACCACCACTGGTCAGTCGAAGGGAATTTCTAGTGCAATACGGTTGTACATGGGCAGTCCTAGTTCAAATAATTGTAACTTATGGCATCATCTTTAAAATTTTGGGACATAAGTCTTGGTGCCATGAGTTCTGTCTGTGCGTTCCAAATACCATTTAAGGTTGAATGTTTGCAGATGTATATTTCCTAAATAAAAAGAAAATATATTTTCTTTTAAACATACATAGAATCTCAATAGAGTCTGTAGAATAATTGTCTTACCAATTTGTAAACGATGCTACACAATTTGTTCCCAAAAAAGCTTCATGTCAACATTACACAGGCTGCCAAATTGGCAGCCCAATGTAGAAAACCCAGGTAAGTTTCACCTGAAAAATTTCAGAATGTGAATTTTAAATTTTTAAAAATGTATCACATGCTGAAGGACTCTAAGAATGCCTACAATGTAAACAGTTTTTGCAAAATAATGAATATTTAAGCCATTCTGCAGCTGTAAAGTTAGAGCAAAAGCGGGATGTCTGTGTATTCTTGCTTAAATGGCACTTTCACTACACACAATCGTCAGGACTAGATTGTCTATGATAACAGCAGCCATTAAAAGTTAGACTATCTAGTCATGATCATCCGGACTAGGGCAGTCCTATTCCAATAATTGTAACTTATGGCCAGGCGGTGAAGGTCATTAATCTCGGCAATTCGGTCAACAGCGACCACTCTTGACAGGAAACACGATTTTGTTTATTGCGCAATGCCGCAGATCAAATTAAGTGCTAAAGAGAGCACGTGGTCTTCAATAAGCTATTAAAAAACTCACGCGAGTATGATCTTCACACGCTTTTCGGCAAAGTCTATGGCGTTGTAACCGCCATGCTTCATGCTGCTCGATGCATTGAATTGTATGTAAACAATCTAACATACAGCATTCAAGTTCCAATTTATCTTGACTTTCTGATTTTGAGCATTCACAAAATTAGTAGAGAATTGTGCATTTGGACTATTTAAATTATGTTCATCTTCAGATTTAGATAAGTTTGTCAGCATATTTATTATAAATATTTTAGAAGATTGAGGCATGTAAACAAATCATGGTAGGCCTATTGGTGATCATTAAAACTACTAGTATTGCCAGTATTGGGGGATAGGATGTGTGTTGTAGTTTTTGCATGTAAGAGTCCACTGAGGTTCAATTTAGTACGAGTCCAGCAGGTCTGAGTCTGCGGCGAATCGAGTCCATGGCATGGGGCCATGAGGTTCGAGTCCATGGGACCCGAGTCGAGTCCAACGAGCATGAGTCCAAGTCCGAGTGACTCGATCGCAATTGAGTCCGGGACAAGTCTGCTGTTCTAAACTTACATAGTAGTGCGTCACGTCACGCATCAGATCTGCAACCGATTGCGTTTAAATCGTGTCATACAGGCTTAGAAGAAACATGAGAGGAATGTTCCAGGACACCCAGATGTTCATGCATTGGACTATCTCCACGATGCACATTTTCATGCAGTTACAGGCATGAATGTTGCGACAAATCAAATCTATCGCGTAAGTGCGTTCACGTCAGTGCGTAATGGAATCGGCATATTAGGCGTGACACTGTGTGAGGCAATCGAACCACGATAGAAGCGTGTTCCTATCCCCACTCCCTATATTTCGATCTCAAGGTTGAGGGTGACGTCACGTGACGCGCTTAGGTTTTTGCACCTAGAAACGCACGCGTGACCTTTCCATGCACACGCACGTGAATACGGCAGCACAATCGAAATGCTAAGCGAATGCGGAGTCACGTCATTACGTATACGTCCCCCTCAATGACTCAGGGGCCGAACAGGTCTACGCTGTGGGCTGTGCAATGTGCAGTAACACGATACTCCTATGTATGAATACACCATGCACCATGCCACCATGTTACAATCAAACAATGCACAATAGGTGATCATCAAAATCATCATAGTGCATGCCAAGCCTAGCCCAGCCTTGCTCAATACAAAATCGCAACTACCGGCTCGGGCTCGGCAATGGGGTGACGAGCTAAATATACGAGGCCCTCTCTGTAACAAAACATCCACTACGCTACCTTTTACTCTTCCCATGCAACAACTACTTGTGGTCTGCGGAGGAAGAGATGAGGCACGGCAAATTTGAACTGTGTGAAAACTAAAATCCCTAAAATATTCAAGTTCAAAATTGTTTTCCTCAAAATTTTCTTCATCCAACATCTTTTGTTGGATGAAGAAAAGTGCTCAAAATAGCTTTTTCAGCTATATGCACAAGTTATAGAGGTCTTTTTGTAGATTAAATGTGATTGATATGCCAAGTGAGTCCGATTTTAAGCGGGATATGGTCCCATTTAGGGTCTAACGTATATTTGCGCACCTCAAATCCCAACTTCAGTAACAAAACATTAAATGAACATTCGCCGGCCTGCTAGCCTCATCTTTTAAATTTGGACATAATCTTTTGTGCCATACGTTACAACTGTCTGTGGAGTTCCAATGCCATTTAAGGTTTGGAGATGGTTTGGAGATGCATTGTACTAAATAAAAAGAAAATTAATTTTCTTTTGACATACATAGCTTCCTCTAGTCGTCCTGTAGTCCTGATTGTCATGACTATTAGTCTTAACTTTGTTTTTTGGCTGCTGTTATCATAGACTAGTCTAGTGCATGACAAGTGGGTTGTAAGTAAAGTTGCCATTTAAGCCAAATCAACACATTCAGCTTCTGCTCTAACGTTACAGCTGCAAAGTGGCTAAGATATTCCTTATTTGCAATTAACGTTATATTGTAAGCATTCTTGAGAGTCCTTCTGCATCATGTGTAACCATTTTTCCAGATTTAACATTCCATTATGAAATTTTCATGTGAAACTTACCCTTGTTGTGTCTACATTGGCTAGCCACATTTGGCAACCTGTGTACATGTTGACATGCAACTGTTTTGGGAACAAATTGTAGCATCGGTTACCAATTGGTAAGACAATTACTCTCAAGACTCTAGAGATGCTCCATAGTGTGCATCGCACCTTTTAGAAAGAGTGGGTTTGAAAAATCACCAAATCTCAAAAAGCGTGGGTTTTCAATAGTTTAAACTAAAATGCGTGTATTCTTAAAAAGCGTGCAAAAAATAAAAGCGTGTATTGGCATCTGTACCTCAGCTGAAAACTCTGAAACCATGAATCAGCCGACTTCCGCTCATTTTTTTCCCGTATTTCGTTTGCAAACTCGGAACAGTTTGCCCTTATTTTTTTAACTGTAAATCGCATTTATACACTCCGGCATGTCAATTATCATATGAAGAAGCAAATAATATTTTTTAGTGCTTTATAATTACTTTTACTTCTCAAGGAATAGATACTAAATGAGATGTGATTTTGAATACCAAGCACAGCTTGAGCAATTTTGTGCCGCGTTTCCATACGACATTGGTGAATATTTTCCCAGCTTTCAGTGGTGCAATTCCGTTTCCACCTGGCCGCCCGTACAAGGAGACATGGGATGCCGACGGGTATCACGATACCGTAGCGCTAAAGGAATTTCGGGAGAAAATGCAACATGTTTCGCGCGTGATTCAGTATTAATGGGGTTTGGTTGCATGTGCTAAAGGTGCCTTTCAAACTTTTAATTTTGTGTTTTGGTAGCAAAGACAAAGCGATTATTATACTTCAGGGTGCGAATTCGTTTCGTCAAGGTTGCCGAATTCGGTAACATTTTTGATGTTTCTTTGCCATATTTTGTGCCGTTAAATGTATTTGATTATTGAAATTTCAATTTAACCAAGTGCTTTTCTAGTAAGAACAATCAAATATTTCAGAATGAAAATCATGGTCAAATCTCAAACCTGATACTGATAGAGCTAACTTTGATTTTTTGTTTTTCAAACTAAGACTCCGTCCTTGAAAGAAAATTAGTGTATGCAAGTAGCTATCCTATGGTGGGCATGTCAATAATGATAATTGACTGAGTCCTAGCTTGAGCCCCAAATCACTCTGAAAAGATCCAAAGCTAAGAAAAAACCTACATGGAGATGGGTGTGGCCATTTGGTGACCCACTGACACACATGACCACTGATTGAATTCTAGGAATAAAGTGCCACTTATTCCGTAAAGTCTTCTTGAATTCATCAGGGTCATTGTGTCTGGGTCACCAATGGCCACACCCCTTCTCGATCATTGCCTAATAAGTATTGTATATAGTTGTCATAACCCCACCCACCCATTGTAGTGGAAAGAGAAACAAGGTCTCTATGCGATGGCAGCAATTGCACTCACTCCATATCGAGAAGTGAAATACTCCTTGAATGTTGCCTTTTTCACTCTTTGAAAAAGTTGTTGAAAGTGCAGTCACTCTACTTTGGATTTCCTCATCATCCAATCATACAGATTTCCCTCTTCAAGATTTTCAATTTCAACTCTTTAGGATTTGCTCCAAGCTGAACTACTCTTGAAAAAGAAATGTGAGGAAGTACTGTGGATGTACGTGATGATATTTTACAAATTGATTAACTTTGGGTGTCCTATATTGCAACCAACAGACTAACTTCAACGCTGCGCATCAACCCTGACGCTTGGTTCCTGTGAACGTTGGCCAATACTACACAAGAGAGAGGAGTATATTTTGAGTATAGGACTACTGTGCCCTACATATTTACGCAGCAATGGACTTTCCATTTTATGATTCAATAATCAAATTAGATGTAGGTACGATACTGGAAATCGGGTTCGCCGTTTCCCTTTCAAAAGCAAAGGCTTAGGGTGGTTATGACTTCAACGGTATATTCGTTATGACGTCTCGTGTAAGCCTAAGGTCAGAATGCCTTTCAAAAATAAATAAATGAGCCTTTTGTGCACAAGTGATCTGAATTTTTATATATAACATATTTAATAATTTGTAATTGTTCAGAATTTGGTTATGTCCAAAACATTACATAAATCAAACTTACACAATTATACACAATTTTTATATAACTGATACTAATGTTTCAAAAGGAGGTGTTGCAGTTTCAACGATGATATTGTCCTCTCAGCAATACTCCAAAAATGACAGCGCAAGTTTCATACAAAACTCCTTAGGTATATATTCCAAGGGAATCTTCTCAGTCCTGAAGGTAATCTTGTCCAGCATTCAAAGACGACAAGGTTAAATTAAGTCCTTCGACATAATAAATCCCCAGTATATCAGTCCTGGATATAATCACCACGATTCTACCTGTCCACAATTGGGAAACAAATCCTATTTGACTCCCAGCACTTTTTGGCTTCAAAGACACGTAAATATTACAAGCAACTCTGCTCACATGGAATTAATATCCTGGCACGAGGTCTTGATTTCTGCTCCTTACTGCCGAGTAAAACAGCCTATCTTCTAGCTACTGTTAGAGTGATGCTGGCCGAGGAGTCCTTTCCAGTGATAGTAGAACTACTCAAGATAGATTTCCCCTTTCTAACAAATCATTATATCATCCTCATGCATAAACATAACCTTACACTAGCTGGCCAATCAGGAATTATCACCCGAACACATCCACTCATAGATTAACTTTATGGGGATTTCCCTAGATTCTGCAATGTTCTGATCTCAAAGCTAAACAAGTTGAGTCAATACTAAGTTTAGCATTCGTGGGGAAAAATTCCCACGTCCCTATGTGCAATCTAAACAGGTGCAGCTTAGCCAAAACAATAGGGGTATTCCCCTTTCTCTCTTTTATTAGGCAAACAAGTATTTTTCCCGTTGAGGAAAGAAATCTCTTCTCAAATAAAATTGAAATATAATATTTTTAAAAGTTTAATCAGAGAAGAGAAAATGGACAGGCCAGATTATAAGAAAGGGTTGTTTTATATAAAGGGGGGTTATTAAAAATAAAAGGTGGGTTTGAAACACCACTGGACACTATGTGCTATGTATAATTATGGCACCAAAAGATATGTCCCAAATTTAAAAGAGATGACATACGTGACAATTATTGGAACTATAGTAGTCTGTAGAATAACTGTCTTACAAATTTGTAACCCAGAATACAATTTATTATGGACACAAAAGTTGATGTCAACAGTGCACATGCTGCAAAATTTGGCAGCCCAATGTAGACACCACAAGGGTAAGTTTCACCTGAACATTTCATAATGTGAATTTCAAATCTTGAAAAATGGTAACATGATGTAAAAGATTCTCAAGAATGCCTACCATATAACATTTATTGCAACTAATAATTATTTAAGCACACTTTGCAACTGTAAGTTAGAGCAGAAACTGTCTGTATATCTTGGCTTAAAATGGCACTACACTACACAAACAACACTCGTCATGACTAGATCGTCTATGATACGCAGCCATATTAAAAGTTAGAAATCAGATCATGATCATCAGGGACTAGGGAAGTTTCATGCTAAGATGACTTGACTGGCTTATCTTACAAACTTGACACATTTGCGTGGGCCGTTCTAGTCATGCAAACATGAACTCGGACCGATGTAGAAAGAGAAAACCAATTTGCTGAGTTAATGAATCTCAAAATGAGTCCATGTTTAGGCGCAAATTTACTTATTTTGGAGTGTAGAATCGGGAGACAAACCTAAGTATTTTAAGTTAGTTTGCAGGAAGAAATATAGACTTAAAAGGAAATTTGATGCACCTTTAGAGGAGATAATTTCACTACACAGACTAATGTCCAGACTGGAAATCCAAGTGACATGAGACAGGTGAAATGTCATACAGTGCCGAACACCAATTTGGTAAGTAAACATTTAAAAAAGCCATGATATTAATTCCAGTCGCAGCGAGCGATTTCTGCTCACGAGCACGCGTAACGTTGATCTGGGTCTCCAAATTCCAGTATTGCGCATGCCAATCGCTCGCTTTGAATGGAAAAGTATGGGTTTCCATAGGCTTCAGGCAAGCAGAAATTGTGTAAAAAATTTGGGTGATAGCACCGCACCGGATGCGAGTCCTAATTCATGCAGTATGACGTATGACATAGCGTGAATAACACTGCGCCACGTACGACCGCGATCATGAGCTACTCATTTCATACAGTAGTATACCTACGCTCTTTTTAGTCGGCCTTAGGGTCCCTACTTCAACTGACCTTACGGCGGTCCGGTAAGTATTTCACACGGTGTAGTCTGTGTCACAGACTGCAAAAAATATTATCTAAATTACACTGTAAACTCAAAGTGACCTAACCTAAGAAGGAAAAATCAATGTACTTTATAATCTGCATGTTCAATGAAGAATTAGTCTTGGCTAACAATAAAAAGCACTCACAGTTAGGGCTCTAGTACTCCCACTTAGGATGATAGTTACAGCACATACTATTGTTCTCCAATTACTATGAGGACCACTTGAAGAACACAGCACTTCATATCCTTGCTTCAAGTACTTTCAAGTGCTGTGACCTTCTAGTGGTCCTTCTTACACTGGAGAACAATTCCATGTGCTGTAACTACCATCCTAAGTGGGGAGTACCAGAGCCCTAACTGTGATTGCTTTTTATATTGTTAGCAAGCCTAATTCTTCATTGACATGCAGATTATAAGTAGGTTCATTTTTTTTCTTCTTATGTCACTTTTGAGTTTTACAGTGGGTTAGTACTACCGAGAGATTAACGTTATCAGTCCGTCCATAGCGTATGCATGCAAATGAAACTAAATCTCAAATATCTCCGGAAACGAAGGTTTCTAAGGAGATTTTTTGCATCAGAGGGTCCGTTACTACTATGTTTTGTTGAATATGTATCGTAATTGGGTCCTGAACCGATAGAACCTAGCGAGAAATGGAACGTATGTATGATCCACTTCGTGCTCGCAACACGTGAAAAGTGACACGCATAGGCCATCTAGAAGGACTCTCGCTCCCCTGACCTAGCCAACCGAGCGCGTAGCGCAGCTCCCGCGCTCGGTGGCTTGGTCTCAGGGGGGATGGACACAGGGGGAACGAGGGTCCTTTGCCAGATGGACTAACACGCAATCGCTACGGGCCGCACCCTTTTTTCCCACAATGCCTTTCGATATTATCCAGTCTTGAGAATTCAACGCTGTGTTTTTTCAAGGTTATAAAAAGGATTCACGACTTACCGGAATGCCGTAAACTGACCTCGACTGCGACTACCGAAATCTGTTGTATAACAGCAAATACAATACAAGTAATTTGGTTGAAAAACTGGACTTGTAAAAGAAATTTTTTTAACATATCATCAAGAATCAACAACACCAAGATATGTACTTATTTTTTCTGTAGTTTTCTCAAGATAAGGAAGTACGATTTCTCGTAGGAAAAAGGTCGGGTGAAGTCACAATACATGTGTATTGGAGTGCTCGTATCATGAGTACATAGGTATTGGTTTATTTCTAACAGCATCCGCCCGCATACCTTATGGTCGTAACTAGAGGTCCAGTCCAATGTTTAAAGAAAGTCAGCATATAATGTGTAATGTAGACCTTCTATTTATGATTATTGGAACTGGTCATGGGAA
The DNA here is from genome assembly GCA_023653785.1 of Ophioderma brevispina. NCBI lineage: Eukaryota > Metazoa > Echinodermata > Ophiuroidea > Amphilepidida > Ophiodermatidae > Ophioderma > Ophioderma brevispina. The sequence goes on along the minus strand of JAMKCH010014760.1, from coordinate 12,773 downwards.
GACGTCATTTCTTTAACCAGAAAGCAGATCTAGAGAAATAATTTTGGGCTACTGTGCTGTGAAAAAAAATTTAGATAAGAGTTCAGTGCAGCTGGAGGGATAACGAAATAGTGAGTAAATTTAACTAAAACTTTGGTCAATTAGATCATTGCTACCCTCTGGCTTCGCCCTCGTTGGTGTAGTTTTCCGAGGTGAGCAGTTGATCACTAGCTTTTTCCGCTCTATAGCCCCTATTATCTTCTCTCCTAAGCCAGAGCGGCAGTTTATTCAAAAAACGGGATCCACTGTCCACCATTTGTGCCACAAAGTCAAGAATTTTGGTATACTTACAGTCCTTTTGACACGAAATCCGTGCATAATATGAAAACTTTGATGTCTTATCATCCGTAATAGCTCGATTTTAAAAATACAAATGGTGGCACGCTCATCTTAAATCCGTGAATGTTGACCCTAAAAGTACCTAAAAAGCACAAAATGCCGAAAAATTGAGCTCGTTCGTTCGTATCCGAGTCCAATCACGTGGAAATCCGTCTTTTAGCCAGCTGTAGTGTCATCCATCCAGGTTGACACGGCCCTGGAATTGCCTTTTGGGGACTTGTAGACTCACCGTCCATCTATGATGTTGCTACTGGTTGTGTCTCTCCCATCGCATTTGGGGAAGGTTCTTCTACTCCAGCTTGTGAAGGAATTCTTTGTACGACCAACGCAGTTCTGAGTCTGTTGAGAGTGTGACCCATGGGCTTCCATCAAGGTCACAAGCCTTTGGGCCTTGCCAGATGGCTCTCCACAACCGCCTTTAGGTTCAAAGTGATGATCCATGCTCATATATCCATCTGTCATTGACCAGATGATCGATAGGGATACGGTGACTGCAGGTCATGGATTGGGTAGCAAAGTGATGCCGTTGTAATTCTCTGATCCTCAAAGGGTGTTTGGTGGTGGGATTAGGCTACCAATATTTTCATCACATTTCTTGGCGAGTTTGATCGTCTGAAGGTTCCCCCTAGGTTTGCAGGAGCTATGCCAGACAGAATTGGAAGGTATTCTACAGGAAAACGGCGTTCGCCAAAAGCAAACCACACAATCTCATTGCATCATTCAGAACGACCTCAATCTTGTGTGAATGTACGCTGTGACTCATACTGGTGCAGCGTATTTCAGCAGTGGAGTATGCCAAGGCAAACAGTTGATGTATGTAAGGTGTCAAAAGAGGCAACCCCATCCAGTCCTGCAAGCCTTCTGAGGAGGTTGCCACGAGACTGCGTCTTGGCATGCGACTGCCTGGTGTGTGTTGATTGAAAGTAGGCTGCGGTCCATCGTGACACCAAGGCACTTCGGTGTTGGTCATGTGACAGTTTTTCTTCCATCTAGGTGATGTTTAGTGCTCTTTTTTTGCGCATACGATTTGCAAAGGTGGAAAACAGAGCTGACGGTCTTGGGTTTGCTGAGTTTCAAGTGGCCATCGTGGAAGAATTGCTTATACGTGATTATGTCTTTCCTGCAACACTGTTTCCTGAAGGCCAAGGAATCCGCAAGCTATTCAGGCCGTATCGTCTGCGTAGGATTACTGCGAACAATCTCCCGTTGGCATATCTGAGACGTATGTTGAAGAGACTTGGGTGCCAGGACAGAACCTGTGAGACACCATTCCGAATTTGCTCTTCTACTCTACTCTACCTACTACTGCGTTGCGCTATGCATTGATTCTCCCAGGACGAAAATCGTCTTGGATGAGCAGCAGAATGAACTTGACAAGCTTGACATCAGGGGATATTTTGAGTGCTTGAGGTAGTATCGTACGCGCAGCAGTAAGGTCTATGAAGACTGCTCCAACCTTCTGCTTCTTCTGGAAGGCTGTCTCGATGTCATTAACTAGTGTTGCTATCTGATCAGTTGTTGCTTTACCTCTTCGATCCGCTTGGGTGCGGGGTAAATTTGCCTCGACCGAATCATTGAATCCTGCCGAATATCAGTCGCTCAAGCAGCTTATAGCTGTGAGATAGTAGCGAGAATGGTCGTAACTCTTGGGGTCATTTGCTGGTTCTTGGGCTTTCAGGATTGCAATGACCTTTAAGTGTCCTTCCATCTGGATGGTAATAGTTGACGTCCATGCAAGGAGAAAGGAAGAGTTGGAGCAATCGCACTGCTTCGGAGGTGCCAGATGCTTCAAGAATTCTGTATGGATGTTGTCATTGCCAGGTCTTTCCCATTCTTGAGAACTTTAATTGTTGTTAATTGCTCTTCAGTGATCTCGTCGTATGTAATGGGTTGGGACAATTGGGCTTGACGGTGGAGAGGTTGTAGAAAGCTGGTTTAATCTCTGCCTGAAAAGCACGAGAGTGGGCTGTCGCCTGGGGTGTGGTCAAAAATTAAGCCACTTTCATTGTTTGAACAGTATGAAGCGATGGAGTTTGCAGAGACAGGACACTCTGCCGTACTGGACAGCTACGCCCGGTTGAGCTTGTGAGTTTTTCCACAGGCTTTGCGGCTTGAGTGGGTAGTTGATATTGAATATCTCCTCCTCCCATCTAGTGTCGTCTCTTTTTTTGGCCAAGCAGATCCCGTAGCTGGTTGCCCTTTGCTATTCTCTCATCTCTCCCAGTATCGCAGTTGGTATTACAATACGATTTGTATAACTCGTCGCATTCTTTGTCCCAACATGGGGTGTAGGGATTACCTTCTGCCTCTTGCATGGATGTTTAGCGGCTTGGTGGAGCTGGAGCAAAGTCCCCTAATATGCATCGTTGAAGTTAGATGAAGCCGGGTCTGGGCAGCGTGGATGACACGCTTCATTGAAGCTAAACAAAACAACACAGTCGTCTCCCACTTCTGGGGTTTGGGGTACATTTGTATGTTCGTAATTTAGTGGTAATCAGTGAAAATAAGCGTTCCCGTTGTCCCTATTCTAAAGAAAATAAAACCGGGACATCCACCAGGGGCGACTCACTGACTAGTGGGGGGGCGACTGCTACATGTTTAAATTGGGATTTTTTAACGGTAAGAAATCACCGTTTTCAAATCATCAATTTTAACCATGGGAATGGAAAATTGTCAGAGAAACAACGTGTGGTATAATATAAATAGAAATTTTAGTAACTACACTCAATGGTAAGATTTTTCAATAAGTGCTGTTTTTGTATCTGATTCTGAAATTTGCTTCTTCCGCATCGATCCTCTGCACAACCACCCAGCTTTTCAATACAACTCACCGTGCGAGCATTGTAGGGGTAGGTAACGGACGACGTGCAACGCAACGGAACGAGCTACTCCCTTCACTGAACACATGTTGAACTTAGTCAGAAAGGTATAATATTGTGCTTGGCCCAGTAATTGGTGGGTGGTCCCTGCAGGGGAAAGAATTTAGTATTGTGCGCACCAACCCTGTGAATTTTCGGTCAGCCGCAACGGAAGTAGTTGTTCAGGTCGATATCGATGATGCTTTGATTTGACTAAATTAACTAGTCCTTTGTTGTCTTTTTCTTTGCACTTTTGGAGTGCTCCAATCAGGGTTTTTAGGGACGTTCAGGAAATTTTGAAATTTGACCAAATAATTACAAAATTGTGTTCTACTTGTAAGAAAATGTAATTTATAATTCATATGAATGGGTGGTAATTCTAGATTAAGAAATAGTGATGTTAATGTTATACATTGTTTCATCAAACTGCATACACAATGGCATAGAAACTAGTAAAAGGAACTTCTACCGCACGTGATGAACATTTTCATTTGGGCATACTCACATCAGGGTAGAAGCATTTCTGTATACAATCAGTGTAAATGAATACGCTGCGAAGAAAAAGGATTCGCAAATATTCGGAGAAAATAAAATTTGTTTCATATTTATCCTCACTCATGAAACGGACCTGAGAAGGTCTTTTATAAAATTCATAATTAGTACTTCTGAAGTACAAAATTCAGGGGAAATCCTTCCATATAATTGTATAGTTCCAGAATAGTGACGACAGCGACAATACTTGTACCATAACTCAACATACGAAAGCAAATTGTAGATTATTTCTAAGCCTTTTTTGCAAATCACTGTCGATGATTTGTATTATAAGGACATTAGCAAAACTTGGATGAGTAATTTTATCTGAGTTATATTGTGAATTCAATAAATCTGCTGCTACACGTTTTTAAATACACTGTTCAGCAAACCTAAAATAGAGCGGTCCGTAACGAAAACGTCATTGCGATTAAAGAATAAGTCTGATTTGCTCGTATATTTGCTCGTAGAATGTATGTGCGTACGTGGTACCATCTGTGTAAGAGACTAATTATAATTGTTTCGCACTGCAAGAGGCAAATTTAGGGCACCGAGAGGCGAATTTATTCGTTGGATTTTGACATGAAAGAGGTAAAAAATCTGTGATTGGGGTGAATATTCTGACTCAGGATAGTCTCAATTATTTTTTATAGAATCCCATTTTAATGGTCAAATGCTTCAAATAGGGGGATAGGGGATTGTGTCGCTGCGGGTGGGTTTTCCACCTGCAGGCTATGCTACCGTATGGTAAAGAAAAACTAAAGCTTTTGAAATACAAATATCACCAGACCTCGCACTGCGCGCTCAAGGTCTGGTTCTAAACGGACTAGCTGAGATGTACCACTGTGATTATGGGCACTAAAAAGTCGTGACCGAGGTATTTATGGCCGTAGAAAAACATTTTTTTTTCTTTGTTTAATAAAGTTATGCCTTTTTGGTGTAATTATTGTAAATAGCTTTGTAATAATACTAGTATGACTCCTGATCCTGAACAATCGGCTCCTAGTTCTCTGAAAATTTAAGGAACAGGAGCCACTTTTAAACATTTTTGGCTCCTGGTCCTTCGTCTCTGGATCTGGATGAATATTCAATAACAATGACAAAGATTATCAGCGACTTATCGTGGTTGATAATTTAGATTTGAAAGCAAATGATTAATACCACAAGAACTAATAACATCTTCAAAATTCTTTCATAAATTACAAATTTCAGGATAGTGTTGGGGAGGAGGTCCTGCGAATGTCAACAGATGAAATCATTGGGAGGACTCGGTTGTTAGATAATGAGATCAAAGTAAGTACGACCATACCTATTTACCCATCCTGATCACAACCTGGCTGGTTAATCCCTCGGGTTCAACCAGCTTGTCCCAGCTGCAGCTTTCAGGAGCTAACTGCACATTGGCAGTGACAATTTGCTTATTGTCACTATAAAATGGGCTCCGTCATGTATGTCCGTATGTATGTATGTCCATGATAAAAATGGAACATTTGGGCATATCTTTTTTCTGGATGACCTAGAGTAGCCAAACTTGGGTATATTGTAGGTAGGGTCCGGGAGAATCCGCGTTTAGAAAACCGATTTCCGCGCGCGATTTTCGGCAAATCCACGTTTTTCCGCGCACCGCGCAGTATTTTCTGCGCCAAATCCGCGCTGAAAATGTGCCGAATCGGTGTAATTACGCACCTAAAGGATCCTGGTAGACAACCATATCCTTGCTACATAAGTGTAAATAAATAAATCAATCGATCATGTTGATGAAGATATGGAAAATTGTCGGCTATAATCCGTGATCCCAGCCGATAATTCCCTATGCGAATAAAAGACCCCAAATATGCCGCAAGAGTGCCAATAATATCAGCACAGTGACAACTCTTTCTAGGCAATTGTTTAGCGCTTATGTTCTTTACCGATACAAGCGGCTAGGAGCCGACCAGGTAACCTTGTCAATCAAGTAAGTCTTCTTTTGTTGACCGTAGTTAATCCAATGACATCATACATTTACTCCCAGGTCCCATCGACCCATCACAATGCACAACATCTTCAAGTCTGTTTCAGTTTACACTATTTGCAGCGCGATGAATTGAGCTATGTACAGATCAATGACATGTATGTCGATAGATTTTTGCAGCACAGTATAAACGCTTTTGACGAACGGCAGCCAAGTTGTAAAGCGTGCAGCTACGAATTTGATAGAATACCATATACCTTATCAAAAGGTGGAAGAAAATAATTTTTATTTTGAATTTCTAATTTGATGATTAATACTTCATTTTGAAATTGAAAAAATAACTCTCTCTGAAGCAATTGTTTAGCGCTTTTATGTTCTTTCCCGATTGAGTATTTACAATAAAGCAACTACCTTACCCCCATTAATTAAATGGATCAATCCAAACATTTACAGTAAACAACATTTCCATGCATATGTTAATCGGGGGGGCTGACAATTGCAAGTAAACAAGAGTAAACAACGGTAATTAAGTCCGGATCATTTTATAAATAAAAATTTAAGAATAACAAACTTAGATTTGAAGTCCCTATAAATCATCGTGTGTTTGAATTGCTAGGATATGTCAGACTCATACAGGAATCTGCTTACCTTCAATCCGATGTTGATGTAACAAATTGCATTGTCTTTAGGCAGATGCAGAACCTCCCATAAATATATATTCCCACATAATATATATTCATTTTTTTTTTTTTTTTTTTTTTTTATCAAAAGGTGGAAGAAAATAATTTTTATTTTGAATTTCTAATTTGATGATTAATACTTCATTTTGAAATTGAAAAAATAACTCTCTCTGAAGCAATTGTTTAGCGCTTTTATGTTCTTTCCCGATTGAGTATTTACAATAAAGCAACTACCTTACCCCCATTAATTAAATGGATCAATCCAAACATTTACAGTAAACAACATTTCCATGCATATGTTAATCGGGGGGCTGACAATTGCAAGTAAACAAGAATAAACAGCGGTAATTAAGTCCGGATCATTTTATAAATAAAAATTTAAGAATAACAAACTTAGATTTGAAGTCCCTATAAATCATCGTGTGTTTGAATTGCTAGGATATGTCATTTTATCATGAAATAATCGTAACGGTAATGGCCGTCTGCTTGAGTGCAGCTGCATTCGCACGTGGCCTGGCAGCGAAATTTGATACAATGAAAGCTAAATAAACAGTGAATTATTTAGAATCTTTAACTAGTATTGCAAATTTGCGATCAGAAATTACACGAGGGTAATCAATTTATCAAGTTTAAACGTGTGGTCATGAGCTGAAATGTCATAAAAGATAAGTATAGTTCAAAACTATCTTATGGAATTTTCCGTTCTTGGGGAATTTCCCATTCGTTCGCAATCAGCTCAGGGGTGAACCTCGCGGTGTCAGGGACAGGTATATATGTACATTTCGTAAGGGTGCGGCATGTTTATTTATTATCGGTTTGTTTAATTGTGTTCGTCCAACTTTTGATCATGTTGCTGCCCGCCCATGCGTTACTTGTGATTCTTAAAACTTCCTAGATTTTTTTTTTTTTTTTTTTTAAGACGAAAAGAGGAAGAGGATTGTGGGTATGACGTCACTTGGGGGGGTGTCGTCATACAGGGTGATCGAAATGAATATATATTATGTGGGAATATATATTTATGGGAAGTTCTGCATCTGCCTAAAGACAATGCAATTTGTTACATCAACATCGGAGAAGGTAAGCAAGCATTCCTTACGAGTCATTAGAACACCACTGTTCTTACATTTTTATCATGAAATAATCGTAACGGTAATGGCCGTCTGCTTGAGTGCAGCTGCATTCGCACGTGGCCTGGCGGCGAAATTTGATACAATGAAAGCTAAATAAACAGTGAATTATTTAGAATCTTTAACTATTGCGATCAGAAATTACACGAGGGTAATCAATTTATCAAGTTTAAACGTGTGGTCATGAGCTGAAATGTCATAAAAGATAAGTATAGTTCAAAACTATCTTATGGAATTTTCCGTTCTTGGGGAATTTCCCATTCGTTCGCAATCAGCTCAGGGGTGAACCTCGCGGTGTCAGGGACAGGTATATATGTACATTTCGTAAGGGTGCGGCATGTTTATTTATTATCGGTTTGTTTAATTGTGTTCGTCCAACTTTTGATCATGTTGCTGCCCGCCCATGCGTTACTTGTGATTCTTAAAACTTCCTAGATACCGCGCGCAAGTTTTGACTTTGGAACACCCACGATGCATGAAGACACACGAGTACCGTCAGGGATATATGCAATCGAGTAAGTGTGCACTCAAGGATGAATAATTGACGGCCCATTTTGATCACTGGTACAACTGTGTGCCTTTATCTCTAACGACATATCCATAGGTGGTCTACCACAATACCCAAGTAACAAAGAGAGCAATTAAATCGTGCTTGAATCGCGGCACTAATGCAACCCTGATCATGATCATCGGAGTTGCATTCGACCGCCTTGCTGCGATTATTAAAGTATCAACTTGCCGACCAAATCGATTTTCTTGCCAATCACTTTTTGATCGTTAAGAAAAACAGTCGGGCAAGAAGTTCAATGACCTTTTCTGGTAGAAAAAATACGAAATCCGCTGTTTTCCGCGCGCAAACGGAAAATCCGCTTGGAAAGGCAAAATCCGCGCATAACATGTCATTTTCCGCGATCGCGGATTCTCCCGGACCCTAATTGTAGGAGGGAAAACCCCTACTAACCATGTAATTCATTCCCCCAGGGTCCTCCCCTGGGTGTGTCAGGGGTAGGGAAAAAAGGTCAATATTGCACAGAAAATGTCAACATTTGGCCATATTGTGTATGATTTATCTGGAGTTCCGTAAGAGCTATGATGATGTCACTTGTTGGAAAGAAGGGGGTTGATGAGTTCTCGACCCAAATAGATTTTGGCCGTAAAATATGCTAATTAAGTATCTAAATTGCATAATTTAACAATATTTTCCCGCAAGGCTTGTATACAAGTTATCTGGAGTTCTGTAAGATGTATAATGATGTAACTTGTGGAAGGAAGCGGGTTGAAGAGTTCTTGACCTGATTAGATTTTGGGCGTATTTCGGGCAAATTACATACGCAAATGAGCTAATTAATATGCATAATTGCTGTATCACTAAAACGGTACATCGCGTATACACGATTCCTCTTCGCTATATGTGAAAGACCACTCTGGCATACATCTTTTGTGTGAATATTCTTGGGTCAAACAGTGGCGTGTGGGCCAATTGAAGGGGCATTAATTGATCTAATTAAATAATGCAAAGATTATGGCTAAATTGATGTTCACTGAAACGGCTAACTTGATATATGGGTGGGGTGGGGTGTCTCGGGGAGGGGTGTCCGGTGTAGGGCGGTGGTGTGTCTCGAGGAATAGGTTTGGGTGGTGGTGTCCTTGGGGAGGGGGTGGTTGGTGTCTCGGGGAGTGGTGGTGGGTGTCTCGGGGAGTGGGAGGGGTTGGGTGGTCTTGGGTGGGGTTGGGTGTCTCGGGGAGGTGTGGGTGTCTCTGTGGAGGTGGAGGGTGGTGTCTCTGGGAGGTGGAGGTGGGTGTCTCGTAGGGGAGGGGTGGAGTGTCCCTCGGGTGGAGTGTCTCAGGGTGGGTGTCTATTAGGGGAGGGGAGGGGTGGGGTGGATCGGGGAGGTGGAAGGTAGGGGCAGGGGGAGGGATGGGGTGTCTCAGGGAGGGTTGGGTGTCCTCTGAAGGTGGAGGGTGGGGTGTAAATGGGAGGGTTGGGTGTCTAGGGGCGGGGATGAGTGGGGTTGTCGAGGGGAGGGGAGAAATGGGGTGGTCCTCCGGTGAGGGGGAGGTGGGTGTAGGGGAGGGGTGTGAGGGGAGGTGATGGTGAAGGTTCATTTGTAGACTATATTTTAAGAGAAGCAGAGAGCAAACCTTGCATAGAGGGGAGTGCGAACATTTGGAATAGGGGTACGAAAACCTCGGTGGCGGGTGTAGTCGTCATGCATACGTCAGAAGGTAAGGATGGGCCTGCCGGATGGTGACCCGCTTTGCATTTCACATCTTAGTGAATCTGCGACATTTTCTGCGGGGGACATTTTTTACGCCTCGCGTAAATCCGATTTCGCCTTGTTATGATGATATCGAGTCATCCCTGGATGGAAGTAAAATTACAAGCACTGCCCAAATTCTAGTTAATAATGCAGCATCCCACAAAATGACCAATAAAAATAATGTAAAGTAATTTATGAACCCTGCTCGTTTTCTTTAATTAACCATTTCTTTCCTACAGATCATGCGTAGTGAGATCATGCGAATACAGCATGAGCTCCAGCACAGAAGGAAAAACTCAAGGAAATGAAGGAAAAGACAGTGAACAAAACAACTGCCCATACCTGTCCAATTTAATTGAGGTGAGCCATTCATACTCAGTCTACAGCTCATTTTGTTCAAACCAGACAAAAAAATCGCAAAAAAGCATTGCTATGCAGTTTGGGCCGACATTTTTTTTTGTGCTTCTCTGGTTAGATTAATATTTTTGCTGGCACCTGTAAAGTCAGACCACTTAAAAATGGGAAATGCGTAGCATACTCTGAAGTTAATAATTTTGTTGACAGAATGGAACACACACAAGCGTGAACTGCATAGCCAGGAGGAACATCGCACCTCATTTTGGGATGCGTATTGGTTGAAAATGCACCGAACCGTTCACGTAGCTTGTGTGCTCTACGTGAGGTGTGCGTATCTCCTGTCAAGTTATTTTTAATCCCACTATAGCAATACTACCCATTTTTGGTCTTGAACACGGCGTTTAGCCCAAAAGCGCCCTCAGGCCCCAAACTTGCGGGTGGATAGCCCTTAGGGCCCCTTTAGGCCTCTTGGGGGCCCCCAGAGATCACAGGTCAATATGAAGAATATGTGAATATCCAGTAACAGGGTCCAGCTCAGTCATTCTACCTGAGTTACTTTCGTGACAAAACAGAAATTTAAAATGGCCTAAACGGCCATGTTTGTACAGCAATTCTGATGTATAGCTATGCATGCATGTTTAAGATGAGATTTTTTTGGTTCCTTCCGAAGATAAAGAGTCGCTTAATGGATTGATTCCAGATAATCTATGGTTGGGTATTTTGAAAGGGAGTCTAACTTTAGACTGGGTTTTAACACCTGGGTTAGTCCTTTCATCAGTGGACCTTTTTCTTTCACAAAAACAAAATACTGTGGCAAAGTTAAAATGTAACAGGTGACAACATTCCCTCATGCTGGGCCGTTCCAGCCCTCTTCAATGAATCTTTTTCTTACCGGTTAGGAGCACCTTTTTAGAGTAATGTTTGCAAAGGAAAAAAGGTCACTCATGTAGACTCAGAATACCACATGTGTGTTCAAAAAAGTTATCCCTATCCCTGCCTCTTTCAGTTGTTGAGCTATTATTATGAATTTCAAAAAGTATTGTGAGGTTGCAGGTGGGTGCAAAGGTTATCTTGGGGTCTTTACGTCATGTGGGGTTTGGCAGGGACAAGATTACACTTAGAATCTTGAGATTTCAAAACAGTACTTCCTAGGTACTCTTTAAGACTTTGGGTGTGAATATTGTTGCCATACACACAAATCCTTGTATTAACTTAAATAATTGTTCAAGTCTTTGATATTTTCAATACCCTTGCTGCTTTTGTGACATGATTTTCTCCACTCCTCTTTCCCAGCTTTTAGATGTAAAACCAGAAGAAATGAAACCGAGGAGGGCGCTAATGTTGACTTGGACTCACAGCGCAAAGGCCAAATGGCCGTCATCAAAACATCCACAAGACAGGTAAAAAGACATGTTTGATGAGGGATGAAGGAGGAGGGAGAGAGGATTATATTGGCCCCACATCAAGTTGTTTATTTGTTGGGGGTGGTGGTGCTGGTGCGTGGTTGTTGTTTTTGCTGTAGTCACAGTAGTTTGCTGTAAATGTTGTTTCCCGCTGTTTGACCCCCATTCAAATATCTTTATTTTTAAATAGGCAATTATTTTAAGCAGTGGCGACACATTTTGACAACTGATATAACTAGGGGCAATTCAAGAGCTATTATCTCTGCAAAAATCAGACAAATCCCTTGTTGGGAATCTTGCGCATGCCTACAAAGGTCATGATTTGTATGTTTATAATAAAGCGCCCTCTATATGCCAGAGAGCGACGTGTTGAACTAGCTTTTTTCAGCGAAAAATCATATTTGCCCCCGCATGAATTTTGCAAAATTTACACAGGATGAAGTCAGTGGTATAAATAATACCAAAGTAGTTGTCAAAAGTGGGTCGCCATTTAATATTGGTTTTATTCCTGCTTTTATATAATGAGACTTTCAAAACACTTTTCGTGTATCGTATTTCGTGTATTGTATTTTGTGTATAAGGCACGGTAATAATATTTTCTGTATTTTTTGATTTCAGACCTATTTCTACCAGTGATAGGTCTTGTTGACCCAGAACTCTGCATCCTGGTGATTTAGTTGGTGTCAATAAGGATTCCTACCTTATCCTGGAAACGTTACCACAAGAGTAAGTGTGTTCATGGACCTGCCTCGGACCGCCAAGTTTTGTCTTAACACAAACATTTTCAGTTTATTTTATCGCCGTAGAAAGATGCCTCATCAACTTGCAAAAGCAAGTGAATTTGCAATCAATATCATTCAAGGTTTTCCTGACTACTTACAGAATAGTTCATATGTTGCAGTGATTCTCAAAGAAAGACCTACCCTCATATATTAGTTTATGCATTTTCACATATTGATCCTGAAAACTTGGAAGCTTTGGACGAATCATTTTCTTGATTTAGGTCTAATGGAACTTCAAACAGATTCAAATGTGAATAAACTTTTATTACTATTAGATCAGAGACTACAAGTAGAGCTGAGTTCAGCTGTTTTGGGTGTGTCAGTACTAAACCCGTACCTCTCAAACTTGCCAAGGCCTCATTCAATACTGTGACTGTAATTGTCACCCTCACCATAACTATCACCCTAATCCTAGCCCCAGTTCTCTCAACCCCAGGGGGGTAAC
>JAMKCH010014759.1:0-25790 GCA_023653785.1 Ophioderma brevispina | reverse complement strand
CCATGTATTAATGGACGTAATCCTCCTCTTTTGCCTACCATCTTGCCAAGTAATTTTTCCAGAATGCTTTAGGAGACCAAGGCAAAATCTGTGGTATTACTATCATTGAGATCTAGTAATTGATAGAAGTCAACAAAGGTACTACTAATGTATTTTTAAAGTCTTCAAACTTTGGGTAAAGCAAACCTAAGGTAGAACATCTGAAGTGAGTGGAGATTCATACCAAATTGATGGCATTGGTAGGCCTACAAATCACCTGCATTTACTGATCCAAGCATCTATAACTACTATTTATTACCATACCACGAGTGACACGGTACATTATTATAAAATAGCATGATTTCCAGTACAATGCTCACCGGGATTCCTTGTTGTCCTTGCAATAAAGCATCCACTCCAACAGAACTGTTCACTGCAGAGCTTGAAGCAGTGAATTTTAAATGATTTTTCTTAATTTTCCTAAATAGTGGTATATACATGTTTATAATATCATAATTGTGTACCCATGTCAACAAAGTTTTAAAATCATGAAAAATGTTTGCGCTGGTTTCCAGGGTAAGCACCACGTACGGGCCTCTGAATGGCTAAACACTAGAACGAATGTACTAAATAACTAAACAGCTACTGACTAAACTTGGTGAACATCATGCAAGGAGGTAAAAATACGAGTGAAACCATGAAGGTCCGGATTTTAATAAACCGTTGGCCATGGCAACCGGCAATCGACCAATCGACCATTTCATGGCGTAATTTGGAATTTGTAACACAATTTTGAAAATCGGCCTTCATTGGTTCACTCGGCCTGTATGGTGCTTAATAATGTGTGCCAAATTTCATGTTCATAGCATGTAAGCGTTTTCCTAGTTACGTCGTTCTCGCTTTGGATGTTTGCGTATTTTAACGAAACTTGTTATGTATAGGCCCGCGAAACCTTTAAGAACAAATTGATGGCGCTTTTGATGTGAAATATGGAATTAATTTTGTTAATTTCATTTTATAACTGAATTATCATAATATTAATGAAAGAATCATCTGAAATAAGGTGCATCCATTGTCTGTAATTAAGTTTTAAAATAATTTTCTTAAAATATCCGCAGGGGTGATAAACATAAAATACATAAAAATACTTACCCATTGACATTTAAAATTAACTTTAAATTATGGAAAGGAGAATAGAGATTTATATATTCAACTTAGCCCAAACTGAATGTGGTAATAGTTCATAAATAATATCTTTTAAAATACTTAATATACCCCTTGAAATTTGTCAACATGAGTAAAATATAGGAGATGATGGATTTTTTGGAAATTTTGCGTACACTACTTGACTTTGATTCACCCATATCTCGGGAACCGAATGTCCGATTGCGATCGAATAAAAAGCAATTTTGTAGATTACGTCCTACACAATTTAGCCATTGCATTATCTCTATTTTTCTGCATTAGAACAATTTTTTATCATATTCAGACCCCCCAGAAACCCCCCCCTTAATATAATAGAGTTGGCGCTTCATACCCACCGCCTAGAACACTACTTACTTGCATGTTTAAGCCAGAAGCTACATCTTGACCTTGACTCATCGAGGACCACTGTGGCGACCGCTAATTGGTGGGGGATACTTAGGAACGTCCAAATTGGCTTTGTTGACAAGGAAGAAGGAAAATTGGACTGCATAACTGCACCGCTAACCACACCATCGCATCCACTTGTTGATACGACTGATGGGTTTGCACTTGATCAGCAAAAATTGCTAGTGTCCCGACTCTGTGAATCGCGGCAACCGCCCGAAAAGACCTTGAGTTATTACCACAATTATCGGGGCTGAGAAGTGAAGCAAACGATACAATTGTACTTGAACTTGTACTGATTACGGGCGAAATAGTTGAAGCAGAAGATTCAAAGCACTGAACTTGCGCAGTTGAATTGATTGAATTGAACCACAACGGTACTGAAACACTTCGGCCATTTGGCAGACTTCTGCACCCGATTGTCCGATTTACCGTATCAATACCGATGATTGATTAGTCAATTCCATTATGGCTCGTGCCTGAGACCTTGTCTGTCTCAGTGAAGGAGTTATCGCTGCTGCGAATCGGGCGGAATTTCTCCTAATTGCTCTAGAAATCCTAATTCGATCTAGTCTGCGATCTCTTCGTTCCCCTTAGCGACCCTCGATGATGCCAATGTTTATTAGTTCAAGATAAAAACACAACTCAGTCTATGTGAAGAATTACACGAAATATAGCAGCACGATTTTTGACTTGACATCCAAGATGTATTGGTATAGGCAAAGTGACAGCCCAAGAGGGTTCACACAAAAGCGGAGCGGTGATCGCGACCTGATTGGCTAGACGCCACGCGACTAACAAAAGGCGGGGATGCGTAACCATGGATACATACGAAGCATCACCCAAATTTACATAAATCCGGAAGTACCCGCCTTAGACAAATACGTTTCTATTGAATGCTGCGAACAATATAAACTCAGTTGTCCTAGCCTACAGCAAAACACATACCTTTTTTAATCCTTAGCACACAGATAAAACATGTTTTACTGTCTACACCTTTTAATCACCGTATGAAACTTTTACAAATTTTAATCCTGTACATTACCCTTTCCATAGGTCAAGGATGCAAAAGTTCATTCATCATACGGTCAAGTGTGCCTACCATCCAAAAAATTTAATTAGTAACTCTAAAGTAAGTTTAATATGTGAAAACTGTTTGCAAGAAAGCTGATTTTAACTGAGTTGGGTAGGTAAGGGGGTGTAAACATTTACCCAAACAAAAGTGAGTTATCGTAGGGGGTGGGGAATTGGTTTTTCGGGAGTACAAAGGTCAAATAACAGGGGTCAAATTTTGAAATGGGATCCAATCAATGTTGAAAAGTATACCAAGTAATAGGTTAAGCATGATTCCCAAAAAGGTTTAGTTTGTTACTATCTGCGGCCGACAAGTTTTGGAATTATAGGCTTTAAAACAGCAAAAAATCGATAAAAAAGGGTCATTTTCAGTTGGGCACAGGGATCAAATTTCAAAATACTCCGATTTGGGAAAAAACGGTGCAAATTATAGATGGAGCTCATAGATAAAATAAGAATAGTTTGAGTGTCTTAAATGCTTACGTAACAGAATTAGGGCGGAAACATGTTGACCTTCGGTGCCCACTACATTGGGAATAAGCATTTAAGACAGTCAAAAAAATATTCCTTGTTTTAATCTATGATATGTCGAACTTTGAGTTACTACAATGTAGACTCTTTGCAAGGTCATCATGCAAGGTTTTGGTTCGATGTGACGATTGAGACAGAACGCAAGTTCAAAAAAACTTAGGTTGGGGTTCTCCGTTTCTTACTTATTTTTCAATTCTTAAACCTTCAAGTAGTTCTCATCAGGTGTTCTACAAACCAATCTAATGGAAATTTAGAGAAAAATGATTATCAAAGACTATTGATCGTGGGTATTATCGACGGTGTCACTCCGGAAGTCTATTGATTGTTACAGCAATATGGGTTGGCTTTCGGCAATGCTTGGGGGGTAGTTGCCTAAGTATACTCTTATGTCACTGTAAAGTTCACACAAACTAATTCACTTAACAACAGTAGTCTCTGGAAAAATGGAAAACGAGATGTTCTTTCAAGTACAGCTAAAATACAAAATAACACAATGTGGACATATATATATATAGAATAGAGATATTATATAGATAGAGTAATATATATAGAGATAATATATATATAATATAGAATATATATGATGACCAGAACCATTTTTCGTTACGAATCACCAAACTCCGCCGCATGTCAGACCGGCAACACAAGATTCTCTATAGTGATAAAGCTAGTAATGGGGAAAATTGATGAGAGCGGGTAAATTGACCCAACTTACTGTCGCCAAATGCCAATTAATTTGAGAAACATACTAGTTACCTGTCAATAATGAAATTCCATTACTTTCTTAATATAACTAGTGCATTTTCAGACATTTTAAAGCACTTTTCCGATGCCATGAAAGAAAGTAGTCCACTCAAGATTTTTGATCCTTACGGCAGGCAGGTTAGTGGTGTATAACCTAAAGCGGGCATTTTTTTACTATGTGCATCATTTTTGAGATAATGATTTTATATGAATTAGTCTTGCCATGGTTTCCTGAAAGTTAAACTGTATTCTTTAATGTACTTTCTCCGAGTCTTTATAATACATCGTACAAGAAAGTTGCTTTTTTTTACCTTGAAATTGCAACAAAAAATAATTTTTGTGTTATCATACTTCTAACTTGTCACAGAATAATGTGCCAAAAGTCTAGAAGAAATCAACAATGGGGAATATGTAGAAATTGGGAGTAAATTTTGTACAGGGTCAAAACTAAAACAGGTCAAATTGTTTTAAAACCTACACCAACTTATTCATCTGGCCACGAGAATGAAAAACAGTATAGTTTGCATTTCTATGGTCATTAGTTTCAGTATTATATGCTCATAACGGCTTAAGGTAATTCTGGGGTAATTCAGTGTTCTCCGATTTTCACGAAACTAGGCTCATTTGTTTGTTCTGACCATAATCCGATACAGAAAATGCATATTTTTGATCTGCGTTGACAGTTATATTGTAAATTAAGATGGTAAGCCAAAATTAATGACCCCATAGGATATTTAGAGAGTTTTTACCTTCTACGAACTACTGACCTATTTCATTATCATCATCGAACCGCAGTCGAACCATCATCAGCATTAAGCAGACATCAGCACTAGCTAGATTTCCAAGCTTTAAAACGGCGCTCCATGAGACAGGCAAGTTCAGATGTATTCCTCTAAGCCGGTGTCCTCAAGAGAAACCTGGACGTAGGTTTTTCGTCGTGCATCCCGACGATCCATGTCTGTTTTTTCCCCAGAGGCAGAAATCTGCTTGGCTGTCCTTCTCTGTGTTACGATAAAAATGGCCGGCAGCAGCCAATCTGCGATGTCTTTTTTAGTGGTGACTTTTGAATAATCGCCATACAAGCTCCATGTTTTGTACTACTTTTGCCATCCAACTGATATTAGTGCAGCTTAAGTAATCTGTGTAGCATCCATCCCAAACTCTTTCCAGTTGTTTTTGTCAAAGTCCAGGTTCTTCCTGACCATAAAGAAAGTACTATGGCTCGACCAGTGGTTGGAAGATGTGAACTTTGAGATGTCGAGTAGGTCAGATTTCCAGATCTTTTCAACTTATTGTGGAATTTTCCAAGCCAGTCACTTTCTGACATGAATGTCCCGGGCTTGTCCGATGCCATCCGCACCAAGATATTTAAAGTCATGGACTTGTAGGAAGTTGGCTGCCATTCAATGGTTAACAGATTGGGGCATCATATGACTGAGTTAACTCATATTTACTGGGTTTTTTTTTTTGCATTATATGAAGCCCAATCTTGGCTGCTTGTCTTTCCCAGGCCAGATAAGTTCCTGAGCTTGATCCACTGTTCAATAGCATTCTAGTTCATCTTCAATCCTAAGTCTGTTATGGTTTGCTTTTCATTCTCCTAGACTCTTAGGTATGAGGTAAAACTCCAAGTACTCTTTGCCTTGTGTTTCTGGTATTGCCTTGTGTGGAGGGCAGTGGTTCTAGAACATGATAATAGGAAAGGAGCAAGTGGGTGTCACCCTGTAACACACGAAGGTCAATACTACTGGTTTTCCGGGTTGAATTGAACCCCCTTCTAGATGGCGACAAGACCCGAATTTGACCAACTTCCTCTTTTTTCCTCCTTCTGAAATCCCATTTTGGTTGACCTTAAACGTGGGATCGATATGGTTATCTGAATGCGATTAATATCATTCGAAATTGTAAGTCTTTGCTGATGATGGTGTTAGCTTATCCCCCCTCTATCGTTTTCTTTCCTGGTGCTTAGATGCCAGATTTTGGTATTTTTTGTGGTGTTTGTTGGTAAATGTCCCAGAGCTCTGGTCTGGGCTTGTGGAAAGCAGGTATTGGCAGAAGTGGAGGATAGTCATGTGATGTACATTATTTATGACTTTCTCCAGGAATTTCCCATGCACCACAGCTCTTCAAGTTTTAAAAGAGTAAACGTTCAATGGCCTTTCTCAGTTCCTCTTCATCAAGCTTCAGTACGAATTGGAAGCTTCTCAAGACTGCTTAATCACTCTTAGCTTCTCATCGGTACCCACTGGGGACTGGGGGATTTCCACAAGATTTTTGAAGGCTTGTACCAGTGTTGTGTACGTTCCCTCCGATGAAGATCTGCCTCTTCATTGCCCTCCTTTGCCCCTTTTTCTACCTGTGATGTTATTAATGGTAGCCGATGTTGATGAGAAGTTGTTTCCTCGCTTTGCTCTCTTCTGTTTGGATTTTCATTCCATTTTCCTTGAAGATTAGTCTTTGGGGGCTTCAAGAATATGCTCTGTCAGGTTCACCTTTTGCTGCTGTAGCTTTGACTTGTCTGTTGATTTCAAGGGAAATTGCTCTTCTGAGGCCACTGTAACTCATGTCTTGCTGCAGAACTCTGTGATCCTCACTGCAAGAAGCTTCCTGTCTCTTCTCCTCTTCGGTAAAAGCTTGCACTGTTTCGGTGTTACCTTCAACCAAACAGTCTTATTGAGAAGAGATGTCATCTTTACTCTCATTCGTAAACATTCAAATCTGTTCCCCTTATTTCTACCCATATCTATCTTGAAGATCTGTCTCTCCTGGCTAGGGCAAGCCCATAGAACCTGGCCTTCCTACTCTGCTCATGTTTTGCTCTGAGACGGAGCCCTGTTTCACTGATGCTGGCCCAGCAACTCGATGGTCCGAGCCTATTGATGACAGCTGCTGACCTCTTATATTATTCCCTCCTGGCCTTTGAGACTATTTTCATAACCCTAAAAGAGCCGGCTTTTTGGACCCATCTCAACCGCCGGGGGGGTGGGGGGGGGGGTAAAAAATATGGGGGGGGGGGGGTGGGGGTTTTGTTATTTTTTTTTTTTGTTTTTTTTTTTTTTTTTTTTTTTTTTTTCTTTTTTTGTTGTGTCTGCCTTCCGTCCTCCCCCCCCCCTAGTAGCGCGGAAACGAGGAGACCGAGCAGAGGGTGGGACCAATGATAGCGATCCTCTCCTCCGCGGCCATGGTCCAAAACAGGACAAACAGACCTTGGAGGACGTCAGCAACACGGACGGCAACAGACGGCAGTGCGCAAAGGCGAAAAAGCGACAACAAGCGCAAAATTCAGGGTTGTCACCTTTTTTTCAAGCAAAAGGGGGATATTTTGGCAGATGTGTGCAAAATGTCTGCGCAGACTGCTCTTACTACAAATAAAATCAAATAAGTAAGATCAAACATAGTGTAACTGTATCCTTAGCACACAAAAAAAAAAAAAAAAAAAAAACTAAAACTTGATTTTTCCTGCTTTCTTCTTCTTTCTCTTCTTTCTGCCTTAGCCTATTCCTCTGTAATTGGGAAACTTTTGTTCGCACGCAGTGCGCGATTACGTAACGCCGCGTCATAACCCTAGGTCCGATTTTGTTCAAAAACGGGCGCAAGGCTTCAAAGAAAAAAGTCATGCAGTTTCGTGGCGAAAAAATAACAAATAGGTGAGATACGACAAAAAATGTCGGGGGGGGGGCGGATTCCGCCCCCGGGCCTTTTAGGGTTAAGAATTTGGGACAATTTTGAAAAGAATCGGATCATTATGAAAATGTTACCCATGATGACCTTGAACCTTTATTTCCCTATACCTATTAACCCATGACCCACAGATACCAAACTATGCCCTTTTTAATACTTAGTATATGGCCAAATGTTGGTATAGAGTTTAATTTGATTTGATTTATTCGGACAATGTCCTGGATAGCCCAAGAAAGCCTCGACAGGAAGCTTATTTCCATTGGGGTCCATTTTACCGGAACAGGATTGGGACAGCCAGGGTTAATCACCCTACTCTTTTCGACACTGACTGTGATGTGCATGCACATGTATGACTCTCTGTACATGGGACCGACGGCTAACGTCCCCTCCGAAAGACGTGGTATTATCATGGTTCAATTGCCCAAGTCCAACTGGGGAGAGCGAATTCCAATTTCAATCAATCTTGTACAGATTAAATCCAGAATTTGGTACCCGATTAAATCCCTGCGAGTGGTCCCGCCGGGAGTTGAACTGGTACTCAGTACAATTTTACTTACTTTATATTTGTCCCATGTACAAACCTTGCCTCCATGCCACCAAAATTGTTTCTGTTGCAATTATTTATTATTATAATGCGGCCGCTTGTATTTCTCACTGAAATGCCAAAAAAAAAAAATCAGGATTTTATTACGACTTTATACCCGAAATAAAAAATAGGCTCTACACTGTTAAAAAAAATTCCGTTAATTTACGAAAATTTCTGGCAGCAGAATTTCCAGACTTTTTAGGGTAAATTTACAGAATTTCTGTCAATTAACGGAACTTTGACAGTAATTTTACAGACATTTGTCTCATATTATGGAAAAAAATGTGTATTTTAACAGAATTTTTCCGTAATTTAAAATTACGGAACAAAAAAAAAAAAAGTCCGGAAATTTTGCTGCCAGATATTTTTTAATATTTCCGTAAATTAACATCTTTTATGTTTTTTGTTTTTTATTTTTATTGTTTTCTAAAACAGATTTTCCGTAAATTTACGGAAAATCTGTTTTCTTAATTTACGGAACTTTTTAACAGTGTATTATGCCATTTTATAGGCCTTGTAGATTTAAAATATATAAAAAAATGAATGTTGTTTAGGTATTGTAAAACACCGTAACAAAATTACTCGAAAATTCAATATGGCCGCCATTTATTATGCAAATGAGATGACCTTTTACCCTCCTTTTTTGCATTAAACTTACTTTGTTACATGTATTAACATACTAAAATATGAATTTTGGTCTATGTAAAATGGCACTTTTCACATCATTACCTTAATTATTAGATATTTTACTATATTATTTTTGAACATTTTATTATTAATTTTAATTTGTTTAGTACCTTTATAATCACGTGTAGGCAGATGGATAATATTAGATTATGATAAGCTATTTGTACCTTGTTTTGTTTTACGTCCAAAGCGACTCCTTGGAGCTTTCTATCAAGAACTAATATTGTACTGTATCTGAAGCGATAACATCGTCTTAGAGTTATATTGCGTCAAATGCAATGTAAGTATATTTTTTTTTTTTTTTTTTTTTTCTGGGGAGAGCGAATTCCAATTTCAATCAATCTTGTACAGATTAAATCCAGAATTTGGTACCCGATTAAATCCTGCGAGTGGTCCCGCCGGGAGTTGAACTGGTACTCAGTACAATTATCCTTACTTTATATTTGTCCCATGTACAAACCTTGCCTCCATCCACCAAAATTTTTCCTGTTGCAATAAGTTATTATTCTAATGCGGCCGCTTGTATTTCTCACTGAAATGCCAAAAACAAATCAGGATTTTAACCGATTTAATACCCGACATTAAAGAAATCGGCTCTACACTGTTAAAAAAAATTCCGTTAATTTACGAAAATTTCTGGCAGCAGAATTTCCAGACTTTTTAGGGTAAATTTACAGAATTTCTGTCAATTAACGGAACTTTGACAGTAATTTTACAGACATTTGTCTCATATTATGGAAAAAAATGTGTATTTTAACAGAATTTTTCCGTAATTTAAAATTACGGAACAAAAAAAAAAAGTCCGGAAATTTTGCTGCCAGATATTTTTTAATATTTCCGTAAATTAACATCTTTTATGTTTTTTGTTTTTTATTTTTATTGTTTTCTAAAACAGATTTTCCGTAAATTTACGGAAAATCTGTTTTCTTAATTTACGGAACTTTTTAACAGTGTATTATGCCATTTTATAGGCCTTGTAGATTTAAAATATATAAAAAAATGAATGTTGTTTAGGTATTGTAAAACACCGTAACAAAATTACTCGAAAATTCAATATGGCCGCCATTTATTATGCAAATGAGATGACCTTTTACCCTACTTTTTTGCATTAAACTTACTTTGTTACATGTATTAACATACTAAAATGTGAATTTTGGTCTATGGCACTTTTCACATCATTACCTTAATTATTAGATATTTTACTATATTATTTTTGAACATTTTATTATTTAGTAGTAGTTAATTGTTTTAGTACCTTTATAATCACGTGTAGGCAGATGGATAATATTAGATTATGATAAGCTATTTGTACCTTGTTTTGTTTTACGTCCAAAGCGACTCCTTGGAGCTTTCTATCAAGAACTAATATTGTACTGTATCTGAAGCGATAACATCGTCTTAGAGTTATATTGCGTCAAATGCAATGTAAGTATATTTGCGTTAATCGCGTCTTGGTATATGGCCTAAGGCGGATAAGCCCTTGTTTGTGAAGGTAATATTGTCAATGTACTCCAGAATTTCATTGATCATGAAGCAACGATAAGAAACACAAAACCATTCGGTGATAAATTCTGTAAGGACTACTTGTTTGCAAGGTTGGTTGGGTCAGCCCAAGTCAACTAAACACATCATAATTGTAAAGTATTACCCCTTACACCTTAAAACCTCCGTATCAAAGTTCCAAACTGAAATAGCAAGATGAAGCCCAATTATGTTTTATTTTGATGTGCTTATTTAAAGTGGCATTTTTGTGATCGACAGCCTTGTTTTCCGACTTACCTCTACAAAGTTGAGATATTTATATCATCTGAACTGTTGGTATGTGTGCCACATCTTACGTGCGAAGTCTATCGAATCTGGAAGGAATTCCCAATTTTGTATTTTCTGTCCGTAAACCGACAAAAATCAAACACCATGAACACAGTGGCCTTCGGAGCACTGTATACAAACATTTTCTTATAACACCAAAACGCATAGCCAGAATCAACTGAACTTGGAAATTACCTTTCTAGGGGATATATAGTGAACGTAGAAAAAATGTAAAGTGCTGAAATCACGAAAGCACCTTTAGTTAAATCTTTGAAACTGCATCTTTAGTCTATCCTTTTAATTGAATGTGTGTATGGATGTGTGCGCGAGTGTACACGTGTGTGTACGAGAAGGGTTGCATCCTGTTCTGTGCGTATTTTTGTTCTTTTAATTAACCCCTTTTTTTCCTTGGCCAGTTCTTCTCGCCGTTCATTGTCGCTATTCACTACCGCGGATGAATTCTTAACATTTTAACTAATGAGTACTCGCCAGCAGTTCAATCATATTGGATAATGTGTACTATTTAATAAAATTTTTTAATCGGTAATAATTTTTTTAAAAAGTAGATTTGGTAAATATGTTTTGAAACCGGTTACCCTGGAACTAATTCCTGCAAAATATAATTTTTTTCAGCATTTCCTGAGACAAATGCTCAAAGACCTCGTTAGTTATTATCTCACTCTCAAAAACGTTGCCTAAACACCTGCAGAAGACCATTACAAACGAGATGATTAGCAGCAAATTCTCCATACGAAATGCCACGTAATGATCCGTTTTTGTGCCCCCATTAGTATTGGCTTTATTTTCCATAATCTGCCTCGTTTTTCTTTATATTTTTTTTTTTTTTTTTTTTTTGATTATCAATGTATAAAGTACTTGTGTACCAAAATTCACAATTTTATCCGGATTTGCACACTCACATAAGATCTGTTCACTACAGTCCCCCACTACTTTTTTCTGCCAGTCTCTTCTCTCACGTTCAATGTCTATTCATACTACCTCGGATGAATTCTTTAAACATTTTAACTAATGGTACTCGAAGTTCAATCATATTGGATAATGTGTTACTATATTATTTTTGAACATTTTATTATTTAGTAGTAGTTAATTGTTTTAGTACCTTTATAATCACGTGTAGGCAGATGGATAATATTAGATTATGATAAGCTATTTGTACCTTGTTTTGTTTTACGTCCAAAGCGACTCCTTGGAGCTTTCTATCAAGAACTAATATTGTACTGTATCTGAAGCGATAACATCGTCTTAGAGTTATATTGCGTCAAATGCAATGTAAGTATATTTGCGTTAATCGCGTCTTGGTATATGGCCTAAGGCGGATAAGCCCTTGTTTGTGAAGGTAATATTGTCAATGTACTCCAGAATTTCATTGATCATGAAGCAACGATAAGAAACACAAAACCATTCGGTGATAAATTCTGTAAGGACTACTTGTTTGCAAGGTTGGTTGGGTCAGCCCAAGTCAACTAAACACATCATAATTGTAAAGTATTACCCCTTACACCTTAAAACCTCCGTATCAAAGTTCCAAACTGAAATAGCAAGATGAAGCCCAATTATGTTTTATTTTGATGTGCTTATTTAAAGTGGCATTTTTGTGATCGACAGCCTTGTTTTCCGACTTACCTCTACAAAGTTGAGATATTTATATCATCTGAACTGTTGGTATGTGTGCCACATCTTACGTGCGAAGTCTATCGAATCTGGAAGGAATTCCCAATTTTGTATTTTCTGTCCGTAAACCGACAAAAATCAAACACCATGAACACAGTGGCCTTCGGAGCACTGTATACAAACATTTTCTTATAACACCAAAACGCATAGCCAGAATCAACTGAACTTGGAAATTACCTTTCTAGGGGATATATAGTGAACGTAGAAAAAATGTAAAGTGCTGAAATCACGAAAGCACCTTTAGTTAAATCTTTGAAACTGCATCTTTAGTCTATCCTTTTAATTGAATGTGTGTATGGATGTGTGCGCGAGTGTACACGTGTGTGTACGAGAAGGGTTGCATCCTGTTCTGTGCGTATTTTTGTTCTTTTAATTAACCCCTTTTTTTCCTTGGCCAGTTCTTCTCGCCGTTCATTGTCGCTATTCACTACCGCGGATGAATTCTTAACATTTTAACTAATGAGTACTCGCCAGCAGTTCAATCATATTGGATAATGTGTACTATTTAATAAAATTTTTTAATCGGTAATAATTTTTTTAAAAAGTAGATTTGGTAAATATGTTTTGAAACCGGTTACCCTGGAACTAATTCCTGCAAAATATAATTTTTTTCAGCATTTCCTGAGACAAATGCTCAAAGACCTCGTTAGTTATTATCTCACTCTCAAAAACGTTGCCTAAACACCTGCAGAAGACCATTACAAACGAGATGATTAGCAGCAAATTCTCCTACGAAAGGCAACGTAAGGATCACGTTTTTGTTGCCCCCATGAGTATTGGCTGTTTAGTTTCCATAATCTGCCTCGTTTTTTTTATAATACTAGTAGATACTATATATATAGATATATAGAGAGATATATATAGATATCATAGATATTTATAGATATATATATATATATCAATTTTCATTTTTTATTCGTATCCATCTTGATTCCACAGAAAAAAAAACTATGTATTATGGCATTTTATTATGTTTCAAAAAGTTTCAATCATCTCATCTCTCTTTTCCCTGCTCTCTCTCACATTATCTACGAATAATATTCTTTCTCATTGAACACTTAAAATATCAAAATGACATGCTAATGTCATGAAATATTGTCTGAGCAAACATCAAATATCAACGTATATTGTTTCTAGAATTTAAAACACCAGTAAGAATTATCTTTAGTACTTGAATTCGAAACAATTATTCTAATAGCTTTCCGTAGTTTCACAGGAGAATTAATAGTGATTACACCTTGCAATTAAGGGGGTTGAACTACCAAATTTGTCAGTTGTATATTAAACTGTCTGTGGACACAGCTCTGTTAAAGGCCAACTCAGATATTTCGAAAAATAATTTTTTGGTGTAATAATTAAAAATAGTCAACTAGAACTAAAGATAGTAACCTAAAATGCACAATTCCAAAGTTTGAGATGAATCCGATCTTTCGTTTTGATGCAGTAAACATTTATGTACAATATTACGTGTCATAGGATACCGTGTTAACAAAACATTCCGGATCCGGAATTTTATAACAAAGTTGTGATTCTTTATATGAAGAACTTCGATTTGAGCTTAGCTATTTCACACAGTGACTAGTACATTTACAAGCATTATGTATATGCAAAAACCACGATTTCTTTGAATATTGAGGGCGCCCTCATCTGGAAATCTCGGAGTCAGCCTTTAAAGTCTCATTTATTATGACAAAATCAGAAAAAATCAAAAGTTACCAACGGGGACACAGTTTTGACAACTGATTTGGTTTATTTATTCCACTAATTACATTCTGTGCACATTCTGTGAAATTTCATTGCAGGGAAATATGATTTTTTTAAAGGGTAGTTTACACGTCTTTCTATATAGAGGGCGCTATAACATACAAATCATGATCGTTGTAGGCCAAAATGACAAAATTCCCGCAATGGATTTTTCTGATTTTTGCAGAGGTAATAGCAAGTTATTTCTTATATCAGTTGTCAAAAATGTGTCACCACTGCTTAAATTTGTTCTAAAAATAAAAGAGACAATTTACATGGGTCAAACAGCTGTGTGGGCACACATTCCCGAATTCCATGCCAACGAGCAAATACTCTTAATCTAAAAGCCAAGTTGCAGAGATAGCTGTACGTGTTTCTGGGCCAGTTCATTTGATTTTTCTTGTCATTCTTCAAGTCTACGACGCAATCCCCGAATTTGATCCCAATGTGTCTGAAACATGCTATAGTAACAATAACACCTCTTTCTCTTTGCATCAAGGGGCCTAATTGACTTACGGTGCCCAGTGAAAAACATAATTATTTAAATATGGTTAGTTTGGGGTACCGTCATCTTTCATCTAAAAGGTGCAAGGAGAGATTTAAAAAAACAGGTGTCCCTAAAATGGTGAAAATTCTGATTTTGGTACTGGTGCAAAGCTCTCTATATCAAAGTATCCCCATCTGAAAGGATTAAGCTGAGAACTGTTTCTTTGGTAAAAAAATGTGGAATTTCTAATTTCCTATTTGAGCAAATACGAAATTCAGCCTATGTTTTCTATTGAAATATAAACATATACAAACCACCTTTTGTTTTCATTTTGAGTAGCCAAATAAAAGGGAGGGAATATATTGAGTGTCTAATCTATATGAAATTACTACATATCACAGAAAATATGGATGACTCGAAATCTCTCGTTGCACCTTCAAGTTGAGAATATAAATCACTCACCGCTAATTTGCTGTTAATAAACGCTGCTCACTCTCTAGTTGATTATGCATTCCATTACCAGCTTCCTCGGCAATAAAGTCCAATGCGCGGTTGGTGATGCTGGACATAAAAATGCCCGCCTGCACCAGAGCTATCAGGAGTGCCCCAGGACACGATTCTCAGACCTATATTATGCTTACTGTCTATCAATGATATGCCGGATACATTAAAATCAGTTTTCCCTTTATTTGTCGATGCTTATAATGTAGCAGGCCTCTCATCACCTGCAAACAAGAAGTTCCCAAATATGGTAGATTTGGGAGAATAAATGGCTAATGTAATTAGCCCCAACGCAATGCATAAACGAACGGTCCAAGCTTGAAAAAATTGAAGGACTTTAGAACAACTAGAACAGAAAACGAACCAGGGTTAATAATAAGGCAGCTGCAAGTTTCCATACTTCTCACATTAAACGCGGTTGTCAGCTAAATCTAAAAAACACGTGTGCAGTGCAGTGTTTCTGTTTGGAATGTATTTTTCATTTCCGCGAATCTGTAGTGTCAAACAAGTGTGCATATAGATACAAATATATTTCTTATAACATACTTTACTGTAATGAAGTTGATTTCACTTTCGAGACAGCATAAAAGTATTACTTTTCTATACACCTGTACATCTAAGTTGATCAGCTCGTAAACCGTAACGCATATCACATTACACCTAGCACTATCAGCTGGGAAGATTTCATGGAATTTTGTCGCACGTGTAATAGAGATGTGATCACTTATCAAAATAACCGAAAGGGATATGACACGAAGAAACCCCATGGCCATTACCACTGCATAATGTCAGACTGAATAAATCAATACATTAAATCTATATAGCGTAGCGATAATGGCGTTTATGGTTTATACTAGAAGTATATCTATCTTTTTCGGGATGAAACTTTAACACTGAATCTTCACTATTGATAGAATTGTTTGTGCACTGCAATAATGATGGCAGTAAATTCATTTTATTTATAAAAGTAAAATCAGCACTGCGGTATATAGTTTTAAGCATAATTGCTTAATTAAATCAGGTAATTAATTAGTAGATTGATAAATAGCATATCAGTGTAGACATCCATATTGGGTCGTAGTGACGAGGCACGATGGATAGTTTAATGATTTTCTTGTTGAAAGTATTAGATTGAATTCAATAGAAATCGTCCAAACCTCTTATTTGAGCTTGTATTAATAATTGAGTATTGCTGTTGTGATTTGTATCAAGAAATACATTGGTAATATACCAAATGGCTATTAGACAAGATGGGTATTAAACCAGATGGGTATTAGACCAGATGATATTAGACCAAATGGGTATTAGACCAAATCGTCGCCCGCATCACATACTGTCGTATTTCACGTTTTTGAGATTTTTGTGAAATTTTGCCTAATTACTTAGTTCATCGAGTTCTTTCCATCCACAAAGTTTCAAAATATGAGGATGCCTAATTAACTAGTTAATAATTGTAGGTTATTGCCATATTCCTCAAAATCATCATATCCGTATTTCATATACTGTCGTATTTAAAAATCGCCATTCATTAACGTGTTGATGTAGCGTTGTATTTTGCCGATCCCTAAATGAACGATTTCACATACAGACCTATTTTGACGCATTTCCATCGTTCTTTTCTTTGTTCGTAAACAAGATTTTCACATAGTGATCTATTTTACGTTCATTGAAAAATAACGGTATTTTGCAATAGACATTATTTGTGATTTCACATAGAGACATAACTTTGTAGCCTATTTAAGATAATTTAATTGTAGTTTCAAGTTGGATTTATGGTTTATATTGGACTTTAAAATGTTTTCTTCAAACCAGTAAAGTCTAGATGTTTCTGTTATGCTTCGTTCTACCGTATAGACATGAAATGTCGCGGTAGATTTTGAATTGCGATTTTCTCGGAAAACGTGTTTTGTGAAATACGATAGTATGTGATGTGGGCGACGAAATGGATATTAGACCAGATGGATACTAGACCAGATGGATAATTAAACTAGATGGATATTAGACCAGATGGATACTAGACCAGATGGATAATTAAACTAGATGGATATTAGACCAGATAGTTATTTGACCAGATGGGTATTAGACCAAATTGGTGTTAGACCAGATAGATATTAGACCAATGTACTAAGAAAATGTGGGTATTAGACAAATTGGCATTAGACCACATCGGTTATAGAGGATATGTACATATATTAGGCGATATGAGTTTTAGACCAAATGAATATGAGACTACTTTGCTGTAAGACTAAAATAACTAAATGGTTATTCGACACAATGCTATTATACCAATTGGAGTTACACAAAAAGTTTGCCTCATTTGGAAATGTGTTTTATAACGCTTATTTTTGGAAAATAAACGATCAAAGATGCAGTAAAAACAGCCCTATCAAAACCCCTTTATTTGAATTCATAGTTTATGGAATACTATATATCTATCTAGGTTATTCCTTTGGATTCAAAACTTTTTTTTCGGAAAGGGTTTTGAGGCGTTTTTAATTGTGCACCGTGTACTCAAAATAATGTTTCATGAATTTCTGTTAAAATGGCTGTTGTAACTCCTATACCATAAACGTTAAGGGTTGGCGTCAAACTCACCCACCGGTTAGTCGACGGTTCCGCCCAGTCCTTTCTAGTTGGAGCCGGTTTCTTCTTGTTCCAAACAAGGCCTCTGGGATGTTCCCGGCTGACTTCTTTAGAATAGGCACGAACACGCTTATTTTCGCTGATTACCAATAATTAAAACGAGAGAGTTGTTTTGCACCTACCGAATACAAAGTTCCATAAAATATTTGAATTATGCACTATTAACGTCGCACGACGAACATACTATAGCCCACGCTATTTTGGAAGCCATATTGAAAATCTGCAAAAACATCGTAGTTGCCTTTGTGACGGTAAACTTTCTGAACAAACCATATGCCGGACGATATTCTTGGATGTCTAATGTTACTGTCACACCTTACCTAAATCTGCTTCTCTGGTCATCTCCGTTTGTATGCGTTTAAAGTCCGTTACTAATCCGCTGACTCCGTTCCACGTACGTTCTAGTCCGGTGATGTCCGGTGAGTCCACCGGACATTTTTGAACAGGCACAAGTCCACCGGACTAAAGGTGTGCGGTGATTGAACCTTTGTAGTCCGTTTTTTTTCAGACAGGCTTCTCTTACTCATCCCTTACTTATCAGTTACACTCCGGTGATTAATTAACCAGAGAGGCTTGAGCCCGGAGTGGAATGCGTCCGTTACACTTCGTATCTTTGTTCTGTATTCGTGCGGTAGGCGTACGTTTTGTCCGCTTACTTTTCGCTGTTCATTCTTGCTCGTCCGTTCATAAAGTTCACACTAATCGTTATTTTGCGGTGCTTATTCGTTCTTTTCATTTAGTCAGCCTGTTTATCGGCTTCGTTTTCAGTCCTTATCCTGGCTTGAGCACCTCAGACGGCCATTCACAATGGACTGACCACCGGAACAAGATTTTTTTCGAAATTTTCAATCCGTTGCTCATCCGTTGCAGTAGTCCGATAAGGTGTGACTGCAGCATTGGGATCTTGCGAAATCAACGAGAAAGTGCATTTTCATGCTGTGAAGTTTACATAATAATTAGCGGTAACATTTACCCGTAGCTACCGTCCGCCAGTGAGCAGGGCCGCCGAGAGAAATTGCGGGCCCGGGGGGGGGGAACCTTGGAGTTACGGGCCCCCTTTTAACCACTTCGTTTTCCAGAACCCCATACGTGGGATTTGGAAGTTAGAGTGGCTGCGAAGCGGCCATGAAGCGGCGCGGGGTGTGGGATCTGTATTTATAATTTAGTTGATCGATGGGTGTTTTTGTTTGAATTATTCATATTGTGTTTATGGAGACGGCCCAGGGGGTGGGTGCAGGAGGGGTGTCCCCCTCCCGCGCGAAGCGCGGAAGCCTTGCAATGTTCACTTTCCAAAACACATTTTCTCATGAAAATTTGATAGAAACAATTTGAAATTGGTAACTAGTCCACTTTATAATTCATGACCAACCGTTTTATCAAACAAAATCTTAATTGTTTTTGTGTAATTTCTCAAACCAAGAGAGACCCTAAATTTATTAACCACGCGAAGCGCGAAAAAAATGGAGGTTACAGATATTTTCTCAAGGTAAGTTAGGCTTGGGTATCATTGTCGCTCGAATTTCTCAAACGAAGAGAGGTAAAGTTCTTAACTGGAAATTTAAATGGAAATTTCGTGGGTTACAGAGTATTTTCTCAAGGTAAGTAGGCCTAAGTATCATTGTCGCACGAGGGGGAAATGGGCCTCCTGTGTCCGCCAATGTTCTCTCTTTCTCTCTCGCTCTCTCTCCATCCCTCTCTCTCACTTTCTCTCCCTCTAGCTCTGACTTTTGTCAGAACCGCAAGGGCTGAACTTTTATTTTCTACGGGCCCCTTTATAGGAACCCGGGCCCCCTAGGACCCCGGGCCCGGGGTCAATTACGATGAATTACCCCCTTTGACCCCCTCTCGGCGGTACTGCCAGCGAGCCCGTCGAATCAAGATTCATTTACCTATCTCTATTGTTCCAAATAACAAAACTCGCTTCAACGGCCATGGACCGCTGATAAACCGGCGTGGCAGGAGATATAGTCCTCCGGGCTCACAGCCCGGGAACAATGATGAACAATAGGGCAATCGATTCAGTTGACTCTTCACGCAACATTAGTTTCACGCGTTATTCCGTTGTCGTCTATGGAGCCCGGACTCTGATACCTGCCGGCTATGATCTTTACCTTCACACCGGTCTCAAATCTTGAAGCCTATCCTAAATTAACTTTTCATTTTACAAATTATTCGCGACTGTGAACGTTAGTGGATACTGGTTCAAACCTTGGTTTATGCAACTTTTCCTATTTATAATTATGGCATAGGTCTTGTGGTCAGTGGCGGATTTAAGAGTCAGCAGTGTCAGCAGCTGCTGACAAGGCAGCTGCTGACAGGCCCCCCTAAAACACTGCTCTCAGGGCCCCTAAAATATTGCTTTGAGGGCCCAAAAATGTCGCACTATAGCAAACGCGACAGGGGCCCGTCCTTATCCTTAAATCCGCCACCGCTTGTGGTTTAATTGTGATCGATGTGATCACAATTAAACCACAAGCGGTTTAATTGTGATCGATGTGATGTGGTCCTAACCGATGTTAGCGTGGACCTGTTGGCCTAGAACGCTCATATTGGAGGTCTAACGCGAACGTCTATTCTTACGCTTGTCTATTGAACATCTTGTCACAGGAGAGTGATTTTGAATAGACAGGCGTAAGAATAGGCCGTATTCAATAGCCAGCCATGTTGGTGGACAAGATAGACGCATTCCAGTACTACAGTACATTCACCTGTCAATGATCCCTGTGCAAATCACAACCATGGATCGATTGACAGCTTAATGTATTGTAGTCCTGGAATGTATGCATCTTGTCCACCAACATGTCTGGTGGCTGACGTCATATTGAATACGGTCTATAGGCGTTCACGTTAGACGTTTTATGATTCTTCGAAACCGCCCCATTATAACGTACAATACGGCCGCGAATATATTCATGTTCACCACCACATTGCTGGTTGGGTCTTTTTATGTAATTTATGTCTTTTTAAACTGTCAATGTTTTGTATAAAGTAATAGAAATACCTTGTTTATCGCGGTGTTATACTTTACAAGAGATAACGCCTGATTGATATCTTTAATAAGAGCTAATGCCTTACAACAAGAGCTGCATATTACCATTTCAGGCATGCCTTCTTCAGAGGAGGTTTCATACAGGCAAATCAAGTACACGGTCGAAAAGCGCCGGGAATCACTTCGAAAAAAATGTCAGGGAATGAATTTTGCTTTTGACTTTTAGGAAACATGAAAATTGAAGAGATTGCTTTGCTTGGTGAAACATTATCTTTCTATCACCTTTCATACATCAAGATCTTTTCAATAAAAAGCATTTCTGCTTCGCGCAAGTGTTGGGAGAATTTGTGGAAGCAAGATTGGTAAGAAGGAATGATTAAAGGTGAAAAAGTGCCATATTAATAATAGCGAAGTTTCAATGAAAACCATTACGGGGTTCCAGTGCCAGAAATTTGTCAACGCCCTGGCTATAAATGTTCTCTCGACTTATTGTATAAACAATATAATACCTTGTGAGGTAATCGTGTCAGAACGTAACTCCGATTTCTCAAAAATTGTTGAAGCTGTGAATTTCATTTTTATGGGGGATATTAAACATACTCTTTTGTATAAATTGTGCAAATCCTATGACAATCCGCCCACGCAAGCCAGAGATATGACGGATTATTAAAGGGCGCCTGTTTTTCACCCATTCCAATGGGATTTACACAGTTAACAGCATTTGTCCGTTCTGCTGTCGGGTGAGTGATTTCTAGCACATTGAATGTACTGCTGTATTCATGGAATACCATTAAATATTAATTTTTTTTTTTTTTTTTTTTTCTTTAATAAGAGCTAATGCCTTACAACAAGAGCTGCATATTACCATTTCAGGCATGCCTTCTTCAGAGGAGGTTTCATACAGGCAAATCAAGTACACGGTCGAAAAGCGCCGGGAATCACTTCGAACAAAATGTCAGGGAATGAATTTTGCTTTTGACTTTTAGGAAACATGAAAATTGAAGAGATTGCTTTGCTTGGTGAAACATGATCTTTCTATCACCTTTCATACATCAAGATCTTTTCAATAAAAAGCATTTCTGCTTCGCGCAAGTGTTGGGAGAATTTGTGGAAGCAAGATTGGTAAGAAGGAATGATTAAAGGTGAAAAAGTGCCATATTAATAATAGCGAAGTTTCAATGAAAGCCATTACGGGGTTCCAGTGCCAGAAATTTGTCAACGCCCTGGCTATAAATGTTCTCTCGACTTATTGTATATACAATATAATACCTTGTGAGGTAATCGTGTCAGAACGTGTGTGCGTTGTCACGCGTGAGCAGTGTGTGTTTATGTATGTGCGTTCGCGCGCGAGAGTGTGTATGTGTGTCAGTGTGAGTGTGTGTGCATGTGTGCGTGTGTACAGGGTGTCCCAAAAAAGTGGTGCAAGCAGATAAACTCCGATTTCTCAAAAATTGTTGAAGCTGTGAATTTCATTTTTATGGGGGATATTAAACATACTCTTTTGTATAAATTGTGCAAATCCTATGACAATCCGCCCACGCAAGCCAGAGATATGACGGATTATTAAAGGGCGCCTGTTTTTCACCCATTCCAATGGGATTTACACAGTTACAACATTTGTCCGTTCTGCTGTCGGGTGAGTGATTTCTAGCACATTGAATGTACTGCTGTATTCATGGAATACCATTAAATATTAATAACTGAGGAACAACAAAATGCACACAATATTAGTTTTTTTTAGATTTATTAAATGGCAAATATGCATTAGAAATAAAAACACGCAACGAATAAGCCTACAGTCGCATTCTAAATAATTATGATCAGCACAACTTATGTCTATTTTGTTATATTTACTTGTGCAGTTTTCGTGATAAATAGTATTTTTGCTTAATAAACTTGTTAACTAGGTGGCACATGTGTTTGACTATCAAAGTCACATTTATTTTTACAAAAGAAATTAAAATAGCTTAGTGATATGAAAGCCCTTTGCTTGACATGGCCTGTTTGCCAGCCATCTTTTAACCAGACCTAAATGTGTAATGACACAACAGATACCAGCATGTTTTTCTTGATATTTCTCATCTTTGTGAAGGTTTTATAAATAACACAATTGGAAGAATGTGGCATTCATTTCATTGAACTAACCTAAGAGGATCACACATTTATTAATTTTGTTACTTTAAAATTTTAGATTCAATTTCATAAACATCCATTGCTTTCTTAAAATCTGTTCCATTTACATGCACTACCCGACAATGAATATTTCAACAAGTAACCCCTTTTGAATGAGTACTATTGTCAGGCTCTCAGCTTAAAAGTTTTTATTGTCAGATATTATGTAAGATATTTGTTCAGATACAGCACTGTATGAATTTAGTAGCATATCACCTTCAGATTCCGTTCCGAGGTTATCGTTTTGTCAATGCACGCGATTGAGCCACAAATCTATCTGATGTACCATAATCACTAAGTGTGTAAATCCCATTGGAATGGATGAAAAACAGATAGTCTTTAATAATCGTTTATATATCTGGTTTGCGTGTGTGGATTGTCATGGGATTTGCACAATTTATACAGAAGAGTATAATTATTATTCTCCATGAAAATGAAAATCACAGCCTTAGCAGTTATTGAGAAATCGGAGTTGATCTGCTTGCACCACTTTTTTGGGACACTCTGTATGTGTCCCAGGGCGTTCCTACTTTTGGTTTGGGTGAACCACCACCCCAAAATTATACAAAAAAAATGAAACAGATTTGCTATCTTTATACCTAAAATTATTGAAAATTGTTGGTGCCGGGGGCAGCAAACTGCAACCAGGGTAGGCTTAGATTTAGGGAGAAGGATATCAACCCACTAAGTTTCGAGCTCATGACTGAGCAGAAAATGGTGTATGGTTGAATGCCAAATCCCTGCGGATGTATTTGCGCATAGGCCACAACCATTTTTGTCCCTAACTCTGCGCTCAATCATTATCCACAGCAATTTTGTAGTCATTTAGAGTGTCATCCAGCGATGATTCTAAAATAGTGATTACTGCCGCGTTTGTTTTCTGTGCAATCAATTTTATTTCATCAATTTTAGAGGGAAGGCTTTGGCTATTCAGGCGACAATGAAGACATTTTTTTCATTTGGAACGATGAAAATAGAACTGACTAGACCTCCGTGATGGCCCAGGTCAAAATTCCAGTTGATTCCAGCCGAACTGGTTTCAACTGGAACCAGTTGAAATCCAGTTGATCCCAGTTGAATATCCAGTTGAATCAGTTGATTCCGTGACGGAAAAATGGAACAATTTCAACTAGGTTTTTACTGACCAGTTGAACTCAGTTAAGACCAGTTACAAACAGTTAAAAACAGTTGAAACCAGTTAGTTCCGTCACGGAAAATCGAACAACTTTTCAATGGGATTCAATGGGAAACTTTTGACCCGGGGGAGGTGTTACGCTAACACCTTTCTGCCAGCTTGACTTGTCCGAGAATCGTCGTCGGGTGCTTCCAAGGTGCAAAGAACGCCAAAGACATGTACCACGGGAGGTAACAAACATTTGTAACACATCTCGAGTACAAAAGGTTTCAGTGATTAGATAGGTAGACAGCCTAACAGGTACCCTTGAAACGTGATTCTTAAGTGCCGCAAATGGTGCCTTAAGGAGGGAATCTTTACACAGATTACACAGGGGTCAAATTTCTAAATTGATCCAATCATGTTAAAAACTATACCAGGTTAACCATAAACTATACCAGGTTATGGTTGTCTAACCATAAGGATTCCAAAAAAGTATAGTTTGTACTATCTTAAACCTACAGTTTTAGAGTTATAGGCTGAAAACGGAAAACAATTGAAATTGTTCAGGGATCAAATTTTTAAGGTGCTACGATTTGGATAAAAATGGTGTAAATTATTGATGGAGCTCAAAGTAAGCAATAGTTTGACTCTCTCAAACGCTTGCTTAACAAAGTAGGGGGAACAAGGTCAAGCCCCATTGAATGCAATGGACGCCGACCTTCGAGGCTCTTTACTTTGGTAAACTAAGCATTTAACACAGTGAAAACTATTCCTTATTTTAATCGTTTAGCTCCACCAACAATTTGCACCATTTGTTATCAAAATCAGGGCAACTTTAAAATTCGATCTTTCTACAACTGAAATTGATTTTTTGCTGTTTTTAACCGGTAACTCCCAGAAGTTGTAGATAGTACAAATTATACCTTTTTGGAACCCTTATGAGGAGACAAAAAACGTACTATACTTTTAAACATGATTGGATCAATTTGGAAAATTTGACCCCTGTGTAATCATTGCCTAAACCCCCTCCTTAAGGCAAAATTTGCGGCACTTAAGAATAATGTTTCGGGGTCCCTGTCAGGCTCTCTACATATTTAATCACTCAAACCTTTTGTACTCGAGATATGTTACAAATGTCTGCTAGCTCCCAGGTTTAAATGGTTTTAAACACGAAATTTCTTATGACGTTTGACTAACTCAAAGAGGTATGTTTTCTTTTTGTTTGTACTAAATAATATTTCACAATTAAGACATTATTGCAGAGGAAAAGTCGTTGAGTTTTGATGGTCACTTTGACCACCAATTAGAGATTTCGATTGCCCCATTGCTTATTATCGTGCCATGAAATTGTAGTTAATCGAGTATAATGTTTTGCTTCGATTTTCCCTGGGAGATCCGAAAAAGTAATTCACAGTGCTGGATTCAGAATCATGATAAATATGTTCATAAAATAATGTTGCCCAAGGAATAATATACTTATTATTAACTTAAGCTATTTATAGAAAAAGTGACCTTTTAGGATGAAAATAAATAAAATGATATCACGCACACATTGCCTGTATAAATATGTCTTTTTTTGTTATATTTACATTCAATCAATCAATCATTCAAGTTTATTTCCATCAAAATACATCAAACACTATATACATTATTTCCATAACAAAAATCACATCAGATTCGTGTCAACTCACCATTTCTTACGTATATATAATTAATTTGAGTTGTCCGTCTCACATTCGAAAAAACGAATGATGATCGTCTGAGT
>JAMKCH010014758.1:0-25932 GCA_023653785.1 Ophioderma brevispina | reverse complement strand
CTGATAACTGTGGACACTATTTACACATGCAAAGTTGTACTCATCATTGGAGCTACAGGGTGCGTCTATAGTAAATTGGTTACCGGGCTAAAAATGCTTGGTATAAGCACCCGCCGAAGCAAAACCATCGCCAAGTACATAAGTTTAAGTGCTGCCATTGGCTCAAAACTTGTTTGGCAGATGCGTGTAAGAGCTGCAGCCAATTTAAGTTAATTTTTTGCTAGCCATACTTTGTACTTGGCGATGGCTCTGCTGTTTTTCATTATTACGTTTAATGATATGTACTTAATGTGATTTGCTCTTTTCTCGCCTCTTGGCATACAGTTGGACATTTGGTGTGCCGCTCGCTCTTTGAGCATTTGTGGCTCCTCTGTAATATTTTGCAGTTGTCTAATAAAATACTTGAATTATGTATGTATGCATGCATACATGTCAGGAATACGACTTTTGTTATAGATCATAAACTATGAGGCAATTAAGCCAACTATTTCCAGCTTATCCATTTACAAGCTGTACTGGGACATGTACAAACAATACAATATCCACATGCCAAAATCTCAAATTCGAGAAATATTGGGGGCGCCTGTCTGGTAAAATGTTCTATTGTGCTTTTAACGGTATAAGAATAGCTTTCGTAATGCACGATTTGACAAGAATACGCTATTTCCGTGTTATGTGGGCCCAATAGTACAAGTTTATACAATGAGCATACTATACTTACAAACAGTTCCATTATGAGATCCCTTGTTGCTCAGTGGTAACGAAATCACTCCAGCAGACTCGTCAATGGTGACATGCGATACTTCAAATGATATGGATGCTTCAGGTGGTGCTTTAAAGACAAAATAAATGGTGATACGTGATTAAAGTTCTGACTCAGAGATTTCGAAA
Source organism: Ophioderma brevispina (assembly GCA_023653785.1). NCBI lineage: Eukaryota > Metazoa > Echinodermata > Ophiuroidea > Amphilepidida > Ophiodermatidae > Ophioderma > Ophioderma brevispina. Next base: position 25,041 of record JAMKCH010014758.1, on the reverse strand, counting down.
TATTATTTTTTGTGGGATAATGAACAATAGTCAACTGAACTAAAGATTGTAACCTAACAGCAACACAATTCGCGAGTTTAGGAGAATCGGTTTTTTGTTTTGGCTACAGTACACATTTTAGTGTAGTATTATGTCTCATTAGGATACGGATTATTGTATAACAAAAAATTCCGAATCCAAAAAAGAAGAAATTTTATAACAAAGTGGATTTTTAATGAAGGGAAATTCGATTTAAGCCCTTTAGCTATTTCACACTGTGACTAGTATATGGACAGGCATTATGTACATGCAAAAAACACGATTTGTTTGGAAATTGAGGGCGCCCTCATCAGGAAATTCTGAAGTCGGCCTTTAAGTTCAAGCTTATAATAGGACATGTTGTTACTACTAAAGATTAATTGAATATGGGGCGCTCAAATAGTACTATTAAAGAATGATTAAAATGGAACTAGCAGTAGTAAAAGTATGTAAGATAGAAACATACGTACTCTTTTAGCAAATGTTATCAACCGAAATCAGAAAAAATTACTGGATAGGACGGCCGGGCCCATTGACGCAAAAAGTGCTCAGAAAAGGTTTTGACGGCTTAATTGTTTACAAACATCCAACCATGTGGCTTTGCATCCTCATGGGACGTACAATATTTTGCGTCATGGGTTGTTGGCCCTCTCTTTTTGTAATTTTGGGGTTAAAAATGGTATGAGAAAGGTCAAAATAGTAAACAAATAGGGAACATGATCATATTGCCGCCTGTTCTCACATTTTTCTTTTATCGAAAATGTGCGTTTACATCCAGGGAACACCAATGAGCGGATTGAGTCTTGCCATTCCAATTTACATATTCTGGGGACCACAAATTAGCCCAAAAAGCATCAAATTGTCAAAAAATCTAAATGAGTCATAATTGACTTCATTTTCTCAACGATCTTGATGGGAACATGTACAGTTTACTTCACAAAGAGAACTATATTGAATAGATTGCTAGCCATTTCAATTGGAACACGTTGTAGGGTCAACAATGCCACCCACAACAGATCAATTGGTTCCCCAAAAACTAATAATTAGTCATAACCACTATCTTTTCTCACAATAGCTCGAGGGAACATATTTCATTTACTTCCTAAGGGACAATGATTAAAGAGACACTGGCACATTTGAAATATAGTGCGCCCTCGAGATTTTTAAAAACTGACATTTTTGCATGGTTGTAAAGCCTATTAGCCAAAAGGAACATCATTTGGATACGAATTTAAAATAAAAGGAATGAGGAGTTATTAATTCAGCAGACGACGGAAATGGCATTTAGCACAAGAAAACACATGCCAGATTCGATTTCCACAGCATCCACCATGTTTGACCAGTCTGTTACCTTTGTGGTTTTACTATCAATGAGTTTCATGCTTTCATGTAATATGCTTTCATGTAATATACACATTTGTTGATCAAAGTTACGGCAAACCTAAAACTTAGCCTACAAATTACCTGGATGACTTAAGCCTCTTATTAATGCCTTTATCTGTTTTTGGCTATGTTATTTAGGTGGGTCGCCCGTGCCGGGGCCTTTATCATGGGGCGTAGGGCATGGTTTTGGGTATGACGGTAAAGTCGGCTCTGGAGCAGAGCTATAGGTGTAAATATATCTGTATTATTCCAATTGCCTAGACTATCATTTGCGAGTAAATTCAAGAAATTTCTTATTTTGTGAAAATGTGCCAGTGTCGAGTTAAAGGGGCATTTCGTGATCTACAGCCTCGTCCTCCCGACTGACGTAAAAAAAGTTGAGATTTTTATATAATCTGAACCGTAAACATTAGTAATCCATGTGTTCCTAATCTTACGTGCAAATTTGGTCGTATCTGTAAGAAATTCGTAATTTTGTATTTTCTGTCCGTAAACGTACTGAAATTACAACACAGTGGCCTATGGGACCGTGGGAAACAAGGAATTGCTCATAACACAAAACCGCAAGCTCGGGATCAACTCAAATTTTCTCAAGGATATCTACCGAACAATGAATAAAACAGAATGTGCTGAAATCACGAAATACACCTTTTAGTATATAGAGTGCTAGCCATTTCAATGAACACATTTTGGGGTCCAAAAAGGTAAAAAATTCCCAAATATGGTAATGCGGCCATAATGGCTTAAAGTTACATCAGAATGTGAACTAATATGTTCAAAAACATTATTATTTTGATTATTATTTTTTTTAATTCAATATCCAAGTTCGGTTATATTAATGTACAGCCCTTACAAATATACGTTATAATGTTAATATGTAGTTTAAAAAATCATAACAAAAAGTAATTTAGCTGATTTTAAATACCAGGTAATTTTGTCCATTTAAACTTGACCTCCGAGATCTAGAAAAAATAACACCCTGGCCCCATCAACTATTTCATATTCGATAGAGATGTATATAAATTTGTAGGGTAATAATGAAAAATTGTTACAAAGTTACACGTTTTAGCAATTAGTTTTCCCATTTTAGTTGGTTTTGATAATTTTTTTGGAAATTTAACCTCTCTTGTCCCATATCGACTAGGAAATCTATGAGTTTTAATGGCTAGCGGTCTATTGGAAGGCGGAGGAACCTTATCCTGTTCATCCATTCAGAGGAAGGTCAACGGCATCCACACACTTGTCAACCCGCACTCGATCAGCGTGGCAAATAATCGGAGTGGAGCCCCGTTAGGTGGTTTGCTGACAACTCAGTCATCTTTCCGGCAGCTCCTGCAGCCAAACTGGTACCAAATGTACTGCATCGCATTCCTTTGGATATTATCAGGGAGGCCGAGAGGGGGAGTCTGGCATAAATCCAAGGGCAACCCAGTCTCTCCATGCTATTTTCTGCCCAGGCTTACACACATGGGGAGGACACTCCACTTTGCTTCTCAGCTCTCAAGTAACAGAACAACACGGGTATGGCAAGCCATAAAGGCCATAACGTATTGCTGCAACGCGTTGCGAGAAAGTAGCAACGCGTTGCGACATTTCGGCAACGCGTTGCGACGTCGGCCAATCAAAATCATGTATTTCTGTGACGTATTTAAAAAAATAGAACCACAACGCGTTGCTAGATACTTTGCAACGCGTTGCAAGCCTTCACAACGCGTTGCGAGCTTCACAACGCGTTGCAAGCTTCACAACGCGTTGCTAAAGTCCACAAGCCATAAGGGTCATAACGTATTGCCGCAACGCGTTGTGAGAAAGTCACAACGCGTTGCGACATTTCGGCAACGCGTTGCGACATTTCGGCAACGCGTTGCAACATTTCAGCAACGCGTTGCGACATTTCGGCAACGCGTTGCGGTGTCGGCCAATCAAAATCATGAATTTCTGTGACGTATTTCAAAAATATAAATCTCACAACGCGTTGCGACCTTCACAACGCGTTGCAAACCTTCACAACGCGTTGCGGCAATACTTTTTTTTTTTTTTTTTTTTTTCCTTTGGATATTATCAGGGAGGCCGAGAGAGGGAGTATGGCATAAATCCAAGGGCAACCCAGTCTCTCCATGCTATTTTCTGCCCAGGCTTACACACATGGAGAGGACACTCCACTTTGCTTCTCAGCTCTCAAGTAACAGAACAACACGGGAGACAGCAGTTACGAGTTTTAAGTCCAAACTTGATTGGCGTAGAGTAGGCCGCTACGGGTTGTCTCCGACGGTGGGAGAGATCATCGCGTCTCACTGGTCAGCTATCGCCCGCCTCAAGCTGGGCAGCCCCCGGTCAACAGGGTGCTGACCCGCCACAGTCCATCTGCTCTAATGGGTGCTTGGAACTTAGAGTGCAGCTTGTGCTCAACAAGTGGACTGTAAATTGTGTACCCGAGAAAACAAAGATGAAAAATGACAAAAAACAACCTATCCTCAAGTTAGCAACATGGAATGTATTTTTTTTTTTTTTTTTTTTGAAGGTCGCAACGCGTTGTGAAGGCTTGCAACGCGTTGTGAGTTTCCACAACGCGTTGCTAGATACTTTGCAACGCGGTGTGGGTCTAATTTTTGAAATACGTCACAGAAATTCGTCATTCTAATTGGCCGACGCCGCAACGCGTTGCTACTTTCTCGCAACGCGTTGCCGAAATGTCGCAACGCGTTGCGGCAATACGTTATGGCCTTTATGGCTTGCCATACACGGGAGACAGCAGTTACGAGTTTTAAGTCCAAACTTGATTGGCATAGAGTAGGCCGCTACGGGTTGTCTCCGACGGTGGGAGAGATCATCGCGTCTCACTGGTCAGCTATCGCCCGCCTCAAGCTGGGCAGCCCCCGGTCAACAGGGTGCTGACCCCCGCCACAGTCCAATCTGCTTAATGGGTGCTTGGAATAGAGTGCAGCTTGTGCATCAAAAAGTGGACTGTAAATTGGGTACCGAGAAAACCCCCAAAGATGAAAAATTGCAATAAAACAAACCTATACTCAAGTTAGCAACATGGAATGTATGTACCATGTGCACAGGTTTATCTGAAGATCTAGAAGCAGATGATTGATACCAGGAAAAGCGGTGATTGACTTGGAACTCACAAGACTTAATATTCAACATTTGCCGCACTCCAAGAAACTAGACTTCTATCAAGTGGATCACCGCAAGAGCAAAATAATGACTTTTTTTTCTGGCAGGGCAAACAGAAACTGAAATCACATTCACGGAGTTGGTTTTGCCGAGTTAAGAATTCCCTACTTCCTTCAGTAGAGCCTCCATCCAAATGGGGAATGAGAGGATCCTGGTTCTACGCACTATCTACATCAGCTGGAATGGCTGAACATACTTAGCGTATATGGCCCCAACACGTGCCTCACCACCGAAATTAAGGGACCAGTTTACGGAAGATTGGATGCAACTTTGAGCGATATTACCCAGGTCAGAACACCTCTACGTACTTGGAGACTTTAATGCCAGGGTTGGAAGAGATCACACATCATGCCACTCTGCCTTGGATATTTTGCATTTGGAAAACTGAATGACAACTGGGACATGAGATGCTTGAAACTATTCACACTAATTCCTTCTTCAAGACAAAGCTCCACCATCAAGTGTCATGGAGACATCCCAGATCTAAACACTGGCACCACTAGAACCTAATTATCGCCAAACGCTCCCATCATTTAAATAGTGTTCTCAGCTGCGAGGTTTATCCACAGTGCAGACTGACTCAGAACCACTCTCTAGTAGGCAGCAGGGTGAGATTGCAACTAAAGAAACTTCATTACATCGAAAAACAGAAGTGTCAGCCCAGGGGGATGAACACCTTCAATACAGCTATCCCTTGGATGCAAAGTCAATTTTAGGGAAGCGCTTAAAGCTGACTTAACCAACACCTATGCTGAACAATCTGGATGTGCAGAGTACGTGGGGTCGCCTTCCTAATTCCATCTACAACACTGCTATTGCTACCTTTGGAAAGAAGTTTAAGAAGAAATGCAGACTGGTTTGAAGCAAATGCAGAGACCTTGAAGCAATCTTGGAGGCGAAGCGTGTAGCTCTCGTTGACTTAAAAAGACAATCCAACCCCAAAACATGGCTATTTCTGAAGAATACAGAAGGCGGCACAACAAGTCAGCACGATTCCAGGTCCAAAGACTACTGGCTAAAATTAATTGCGGGCATTCAGCATGCTGTCAGATACGGGAATGTGAGGGAAATGTATAAGAGATTAAGAAGGCTTGGGTCCAACATGAAGAAACAGCCCCCTTAAGCTAAAACTGAGAACATCACAGATAAAGATCACACATGGAGAGGGTTAGAGCACTACCTGGAGCATATTCAACACAAAATGTTGTAAAGATTCAGCACTCAATGCCATTAGACGGGCTACCAGTTATGGAAGAACTAGATGTGAACCAGTTCAAGTTCAGTTTATTCAGCAAAACCAACTATGGATGAGGTATCAGATGCCATTGACTCCTTTACAATGGGAAAGCTCCTGGTCCTGACAGCATACCACCAGAAGTCATCAAGTGTGACAAGAAGTCCTAACTGCCATATCTTTCGTCACTTCTTTTGTACCTGCTGGAAGGAAGGATCAGTTCCCCAAGATCTACGCGACGTACAGTATTACCACCCTGTACAAAATAAGGGGTGACCGTATGATTGTACCAATTAAACCGTGGGATTCCTTGCTGAGCCATCATTGGGAACGTCCCTTGCATCGGATTTGCCACTCACAACTGCACCTCCTTGCCAACCGGGTCTACCCAGAATCCCAATATGGTTTTTAGAGCTGGCAGATCAACCATTGACATGATATTCTCTCTTAGGCCAGTACAATAAAGTGTCAATAGCAAAACAAACCTCTCTAACACATTGTTTTTAGACCTCACCAGTCCTTTGACCTTGTCAGTAGGAAGGGCCCTCTTCACTTTACTTGAGAAGATTGGCTGTCCTCCAACATTCCATGATGATATGAAAGGCACAATTCCTATATGATGGATCTATATCCGAAGCCTTCCTAATCTGCAGCGGACTCAACAGGTATGTGTACTTGCAACCAACCTTGTTCGGCATCTCTTCTCCCTCTTCGTCATATGCATTTGATACCTGTTCTGAAGGCATATACCTACACACACGATCTTGATGGTAATTTACAACCATGCCCGTCTTAAAAGCAAAAACAAAGTCAAACGTTCCTTGGCGGGAAATGCTCTTGCAGATGACGCAGCTTTGGTTGCACACTCAGAGGATGCTCTGCAGACACTCATGGACAAGCTCTCTCACGCATGCAAGGAATTTGGACTGACCATCAGTCTAAAGAGAATCAATGTCATGAGCCAAGGAGTTGAGAAACCACCTTGCATTACCATAGATAGTCACCTGCTGGAAGCTGTGGACCTTTCACTGGTCTAGGGGCTACCATCACCAACAATCTGTCACTGGATATTAATACTCAACAAGCGAATTGGTAAGGCAACCAATGTATGGCCAACTGACACGGAGAGTTTGGGAAACAAGAAGCTAACAATGAATACCGAAATCAGAGACTACAACATCTGTGTTGTTCTTAGCCAACCTTGCTGTACAGGTATTGAGACCTGCTCGCTATATCTGCACAAGAGCGTGCTAATCGTTTCCATCTGCGATGCCTCAGAAGAAATTATGGGAATCAATGGAAGATGGATCCCACACCAGATGCCCTTGATCGGGCTAAGCTATCCAGTATTACGGATTGTCCTACTGAGTCCGAGACGTCTGCGCGCTTTGGACATGTGTAAAAATGAGGATGTGTCGCTTGCCTAAGGATCTTTTAATATATTGAGCTTGTCACTGGAAAACCCGATCTGTAGGCCGCCCCCAAACGGCGGTATCATAAGGATGTATATGGCCAACCTTACATGAACTCGACTGAACGCCAGCACGACTCCTGGAAACGTAGCCCTGTCTGGAAGATGGCTGTTGAAGAATTTATACGAAGAGGGAGAAATAAACATGAAGGCCGTGGATAACCAGGTAACGAAAGCCCGGAAACAGCGTGCAGCCAGTTCATCAGCCAGCACTGCTCCTTTCAAAACAAAAATGTTTGCTCCAATGCCAAAGAGAGACTTGTCATTCAAACTTGACCTGTTCAGTCCTTTTAGAAATGTTCTAAAAAGGAGAAATAACTTTTTATGGTGTTTTTTTTTCTTTTTTATTCATAGGGGCACTTGATTTGTTTCTCTATGTTGATCCATTGTTCTTAACGAGACAGACGGGCCTAGTATAGTCGTCGTCTATTTACAATGTTTACTTCAGTGTATCCACGTGGGAGTAACCGCATATATTTTTTATGACCTACTGGTCACAATAAGATATAATGTCAGAAAGTCGAAGTTGATACGTTTTGGTTATTTCACCCTTTTTAGTTTTGGATGAATTGTGTTCTAAATTCCATTTTGACTCAGAATCTGTAAATTTCAAGGGCCTGGTCCGATCGCCATAATAGCCTCGGCACCAGGGAACACAGATTTTACCGGAGGTAGTTAAAAGTTTTGTATCAAAAGAAAGCTACTATCTTTCTTATTTACCCTGCGAAAGCTTAGGGCTAAAGGATATTTGGTTTGGAGTTAGGAGAGAAAATATGCCCCACTTTGGTCGACAATTTAGTTTTACACAGTACTCTGTGGTATTTACAACATACGCGTTAGCCACACTCAAAACGGATGAAATGATCGGCGCAAAACTTTACAGATGGGGTTTGTAGGTGAATGCATTTTATCAAGATGAAAACAATTATAGACCTTAAACGGGTCATCCCACTTTTAAATGGCTAGCAACTCTTTTCTCCTGATGAAAAGGCAAACACTCATATTTTTGAAAAGAGGGCCATTATATTGGTCTTGTCCAATTCAATCCCCAAAGCGTCAATAAAGTCACTAGCAGTAATTGCTAAATCGTAAAATCGAAAACCCATCAAAGATCAGATTTTAGCATGTTTGGAACAATGATAGGTATCCAAACATACCCCTACAAAGAGCAAGACCAACGCAACGAATAAGAAACAGAAAATCGGATATTTTAGTCATTTACTGTGCGTACGGACACTGGTTACTAATTAATAATTACCAGGCCCCAACAGTGGAGGGGCGTTGTAAGTTCATAGCTTCACATTCACAGTCTCGATATTTATGATGTTCAAAAATATTGCTGTCGTACAAAAAATGATAACATTACACACACAACACACTAGTATACCTATTTTTCTTATAAACACTGGGCCATGACAAGTGTTGATTTTGTGGGAATATTAGGATGGTATGGTTGGATGCCTTTCTCTTTAAAATTGTAAGACCACAAATATATGGTTCATAGTTCGTACACATTTTAAGAAAGTGGTAGAAAGGTTATTGGGCAAATGGGAGACCCAGATGAATTTGTCTTACACTAATTGTATTTGGTCATTGCGTTCATAGAAAAATAAAAACGTTCAAATGCAAGGGATGCCAAACTTAAATGGTTCCAGTTCAGAGGAGCCAGATAATATTAGAAGTCATACCCCTTTCCTTTTACGATTGGGTAAAGAAACTCTGACTTGGGTACTTATTTTTAATACTGAAGAGGAAAACTCTTATTCACTGTTTGTCAAAAAGTGGTACACTATGGAAAGGCTTTGGTGTGGGTGAGGGAACTCGTACGGGAAAGAGGAGGAGACGGAGGGAGGATGGGAGGGGGAGGGGAACAGAGAGAGTGAGCGTGCCAGGAAGGGAGGCCGGAGAAGAGAAAGAGAAGAGAGAGAGACGAGATATAGAGAGAGAGAGAGGAGAGAGAGAGAGAGAGGATATATATCATTATATTATATATATGTGTGGTGTGTGTGTGGGTGTGTGTGTGGTGTGTGTTGTAGTGGGGTGTGTGTGTATGTGTGTGTGTGTGTTGTGGGTGTAGTTATAGGTGTGTGTGTGTGTAAAATGAAAATGAGTAACATATTTCCTGGTTTTCACTTCTGAAAAGGAAATTGAGAGCTATATATCCTTAAAAAAAAAGTTTTTCCAAGAATTTGGAAATTCATAAATTGAGAGAGAAGTTGGATTCGAGCGGCACACCACTAAATCACTCCGCATTTGTGTAATAATGGTGGGTTACGGTTTAAAACATACCGCGATTGTAAGCCAAATTGGCTTGTGGCATGGTGCGTTAGATAAAAATATTGTGATTGGTAAAATGTTAATATCTAAAGGAATAGTGCAGACAATGTTCTATACTTGGAATATCAGAAAAATTAAATAAATTTGCATATACCAATAAAATTAGGCCTTCGGAAAGTACTACGTGCTCGGATACGGCTATGGGTTTTACGTGCGGGTTGTTGAAAAGGTGCTGGCGTATTCAAAGCCTGTATCTCGAATTCTCTCCTGTATCGGTATAAATTACCATGATTTTTTACACAAATTTTCCATCTTTTTGATATAGAAATGTCTTCAAAACCTCAAATATGATGTCACGTGGGCCTTGAAATTTTAACTTATTTCAAGCCCATTTAGCGTTATTTCAATGGGGAGCATTTATTTGTGGTGTTGAGCCCTTTAAAAGCGCTCTGTATGGGGAAGTGCATGGACTAATAAATTTGGGATTTTCATGCAGATATAAAGCAAAAATGAGGCCCCAAAAAGTGTGTTATATAGGAATAAAATTGCTATGGGTTATAAAAATGAAGCTTTTGGGGTAATTTAGAGACTTATTGTCGAAGAAATTAAGACACAAACAGTTTACCCAGCACTTGTAACGGTTAAACATGATTTTGGTCATTTGACCATTTTGGTTTGATAATGTATGGGTGTATAGTTTTGCCCGGGGGTTTTTGTCTATATTATGCCTTTGCTGCACAAAAATGAAAAGTTTCGTGAAAGCCCTGCAAGTTCTGTGGAATTATTTGTCTTTCAACAACATTATGTCTATACGCGATTTTTTTTTTTTTTTTTTTTTTTTTTTTTTGAGAACATGTGTGATTTCCTTCGCGGTATAATACATCAATTTCAAGCGACCCCTCCTGATTACCTGCCGTGTACGAGCCAATAAACGCCTTTTGTCACAAAACTGCGTATTCGATTCCCAAGAGAACAGCTTATTGGTGGAAGAAAGATCACTGAGAACTTTGAATATTAAGTGCTGTTTATTACCAGTGTGGTTTAAATGATAATTTATTTTTATAAAAGGTCTCCAAAATAAGGGCTCTCTTTGAACCCTATCCTAGTTCAAAATGACACGGTCAGCCAAATTTTAAAGAGGCAAGAATCGGTTCATGCACATTTACTGTCTGTAGGTAATTTTGCGTGAATTTCCCCGCGATCATTTTAATACCCCTAAAAAGCCTGTCCCACCCAGTGTTTAACCATGGCCCGACCCTAACCCGACCCTAACTCTAACCCTAAGTCCCAAATCTAACCTTAACCCAACCCTAACCTAACTCAAAAAACTAACCCTAACCCATCGCTAACCCTAACGCTATCGTAACCCTAGTTTTATGCCTACCCCTACCTAATCCTAACCCTAACTATTATCCACCAACTCTATGATTCTTATTTAAATCTAACCCTAACCTTGTGGTCCCAACAATATCCCCACGTGAGAAGGAGGAGTGGTCGCGAAATGGGAACTATCGGATGCATTTCGGGCGCCCGCACCATCGTCATTTTCGGTTTTGATGCTGTTAGGGAGAGGGGAGGGTGAAAGTTATAGGCACCATAAAATCGCTTCATAGAGTTTGTGGTTTGCATCGATGCTTGTTTCACATATCTGTTTTCAATTTCCCACTCTTCGACGCCATTATTTTCATAAAACTCTTAACACAATGTCCACTTCTGGCATTGGGCAGACCACATAGCTGCAATTTGCCAAAGAGAGCGCATTTCGGGCATTTTCTGCTGTGACTTCCCACGTTCAAAAGGCTATCTTTCCAAATCGGATGAATATATCTTAATAATAAAAAGTGACAATTTTTCTTAAAATGAATCAATATTTATGAAAATAAAGAAAACTCAAAAAATTGTATGTTCTAAGAGAGCACACCACTAAATCACTCCGCATTTTGTGTAATGGTGGGTAGTTCCGGTTAAAACATACCGTCGATTGTAAGCAAATTGGTGTGGCATGGTGCGTAGATATGGTTGATTGGTAAATGTTAATATCTAAATGAATAGTGCAGACAATGTTCTATACTTGGAATATCAGAAAATAAATAAATTTGAATCTACCAATAAATTAGGCCTTCGGAAGTACTCCGTGCTCTGATACGGCTATGGGTTTTACGTGTCGGGTTGAAAAGGTGCTGGCGCTATTCACAAGCCTGTATCTCGAATTCTATCCTGTATCGGTATCAAATTACCATGATTTTTACAAATTTTCATCTTCTTTTTTGTAGCAAAATCAAACGAAAATACTTGTTGTGGCTGTTTTAACAAGAGAAAATACTTGATCAGGGTACAATAATTGAAGGTAATACATGAACGCGAGATCCGCATTGAAATACAATTGCCACCCCCCACCCCCCACCCACCCGACAACTTAAAGTGATTGTGATCTTGCTGATAGAATCAAAATTAAGCATTTAAATTGTGGTGGTCTGGAAAAATGATACTTTGATGTTATTATACCGAATTTCCAGATTTTTATTCTGCGTTTTTATTCTTCGAACATAATTATTTCCATTTATATTATGTAGGCCTAATCAATACTGACCTGTATAGGCAATTCCAACTTGGTAAGCATAAGATGAAGCCCATCCCACAAACATCATGTAGACAGTAACTGTGAATTTCGCCAAAGGATCCGTGCTTACTACGCTATGAAGACCCATTGATACTTCACCGCGAATACTACACATTGATTGGTCATCAGTAGTCAGCTGATCCCAATCTGTCATCGGTATCTTGTCATCAAATATAAGTCCATCCACGTAACTGCAATTCGTTATGACGTGAATAAAATATTCCTTAGTATCGTGAGGATGGGTCGTTTCAAAGACATGGAATGTCACGTTGTTATAATACGAGTCCATAGGGGGTACAACTATCATTGACGAATCACCGCGGGAATCACAAGCAGATAATCCCTTCATGTATTGCACAACTAATACTGGAAAGTCAGACGTAATCGTGATCATTGTTTGTTCCGTGACATCACCCTCATAGTAGTCCCTTGCTTGCAACTCGACTGTACCGATATTTGAAATGGTAAGTGTTGTTGTTTGGTTTGCTGACTGAACGCGATATCGGTAACCGCACGATTTTGCCATAAAGGGTGCTAACGCAAACTGATGGCCAAGTTTCTCAACAGGTGGAATGTTAGCTAGCAAACCCCCCGCATTGTTAACGTTTGCAGGAACTCTGGTCCAGACCCCGCTCGTCACAGACACGGGTCGTGTAGAATGAACATATGTCCCTGTTATATCTTTAAGACCAGGTCCTTCAAAACGATAGGTCTCAAACGGTAGTAGATTGATAACATATTCCTGTCCAGCTTTGGTGATAAAGTTAACAGAGGTCTCATGGCAGAGAGCAGACACAACAAAGAAGGATGGGTATGATTTGTCACAGGGAAAATATGTAACAACATAGTATTCAGTACCGAGATTGTAAGTGGGAAGAACCAGAAACCCATCGCCATCTCCATATTCGTTATCAAAACATGTAACCGATACGTCACTTGATGATTTTATAACGATAGTCTTGTTATATTTGCCATTTTCAGTAATGAGAGCAGCATAAGGTAGTGAAATATCAGCGTTTTCATTTCTAGTAATAGTGTTATTAACCTCAAATCCCAAGCCAGGAATGGTCAGGGAAGCGTAGACGGGATCCCTAGAGGATGTTGTGATCAAAACACGGGGTGGACGACTCGAGCCTTGTTTACGTGTCATCGGAACAGCAAATAGTATTCAGATCCTCCCAGATGTTCTTTGCCATAAGCTGTATTGGAATAAAGAAAAGGAATGCTAAAAGCATGTGGAAGTTGGCATGATCGAGATGGGAACGTATGTAATCTAGCTCATTGGGTCGATTGTTAGGGTGTATTTAACCGAATAGAAACATTTCTTTGTTTTAATTATGGGAACAAGACAAATACATACACGCATTAAGTTTTAGTTATTCTAATGCATTTCAGAAATATTGGGGATAAATAATGGTATTATATAGTAACAAGTAAAAACGATCCACTTTGGGTTATATAATTTTTGAACAAGTGATTAAAAATAATAACCAGTCAAACACATTTAACACTTTAAACGCTCTATATTGATATGAGGGGTTATTTTTATAGCATGAAAACTTATTTGGGGAGCCATAAGCCAAAAGGGCTCAAAATAGTGTCGAACCCCACACAAGACACACTAAATGATCTGAGAACTGATTTAGGTAAATTCGAGTGGGCGGGACTGAGTTCAACTGCATTTCCCTATATATCTTAATTTAAGCTTTCGAAGAAGTTGCAATTTGTTGATATAATTCGGTAAATAGATCACTATTTAAATTCAGAAAGCAGCAAAGTTTGTAATAATTATTCATTTTTATGAAACATTTATTTTCGAAACAATTGAACATATGTTTTCCCATGTATTGCCGTTATGTGCAAACATATCGGCTAAAAATCTGTAATTCCGTCATACAGTGCAAACAAAAAACCTTTTCCATTTTAATTTACAAAGGAATATGTTGGGTCATCTGGAGCAATTTCATGACAGTGGAGAGCATTAGTAGATTTGTCTTTCATAAGGTTAATGATCAAATTTAGCGAGGGTGCCCCTCGTGAAAGTGTGGGCGGAATCCTGCAGGGGGTAAATCCATAATACAGGGTGACCCAATTACAACTTTAGCCAAAATGAGAGTGATATTTTTCCACTTTTTTAATTTGATATATGTGGATTTTATTTTATCATAAAGAATGGAAATTGAGCATCTTGCCTAAAAAAAAATGTTCATTTTGGTTGAGTGGTTCTCAAGATATGGTCCACTGAACAATAAGTCAGCAAAACAGACTTGTCCACGGAGCATCATTTTTCTTAGGCATGGAAATCCCCAATGCGCAAATCGAGCAGATCGTGTCCTACCCCTGTTCCCTGACACAAGACAGAAAACTGGTATTTAGCACAACATGCATGGTAAGATTTCATATTTAAAAAGCCCGGTTGCCAAACAATTTATGTGTACTTATCATTCCATCGTGAAATATCCATGGACAAGTCTGCAAGGAGAACGCAGTATGTACTAAATACATATGGAAATTGAAACCAGGACCTTTATTATCAAAATTCTTATACGTAGGCATTGTAATATATACCTTTGGGTATGTAAAATAATAATTTGCATTGCTAACTAACATTTACAGTTATAAATTTAACAAATTATATAAATGCACTAAAGGACATTACAATAAAAGACATTTTTGACATAGTGTAACATCCGCAACATAGGCAAGGATCAATCTGAAATATTTCGATATTGTTTGGTGCAAGTAATTACCTCAGTTGGTTGTATGCATATATTAAGTAATACAGGTATTATGCCATTTTTTTTTTATTTTTAGATAAGTTATTTTATGTCAAAACCAGTAAATTTGAGGATTTTTGCATTCCTTACGGTTTTTTTAATGACCATTCCTACATAACATTTTGCATAAATCGCCTTGTTGGCTGATTATGGGCCATTAAAGTGCAAAGAAGCAATAGGAGCTTGAAACTTGTCTTATCATGAAAAGTGTTTAAAAAATGGAAGGTTTTGCCCTACAATGCACAGACGTAACATACACTCAAAGTAATATTATTCATCAACATATATCTTTTCATGAAATGTTTATCTTTGTTAAAAAATTACTTTCTAAATGAAAAAAGAGTGATTTTCACTCAAAAGAATGAAAGGGTAACTACAAGGCCCTCTCCGAAAAGAGGGAAATTTACTCTTGACAATTTACAAAATATCTATATAATTTCATCAAGAGTTAATCTGTTCGCAAAAATATTCTTCGAGAGGTGTGAAATTTCACTCTTTTCGGAGTGGGCCCTGTAGTCACTATTTGAAAGTGAAAGAGAGTATAAGAAAGGTTCCAACAATGCATTTTAATTTTCACCCTCTTGGTTGACACTTGTGGTATATGGTAAAAAACAATATCCGAATCTCCAAACGTCACTTTTTTGTTTGTGTGACCCGCTTTAATATAGTATTAGTCATTAACACCTTCGTATTTTAAATGGAACATATCTCTATTCATACCTATGCCCTTAAATAACATTTATTGCACTTAATAACATTTCCTGTAGCATTTAAGTAATGTACATTAGCTTAATCTGTATACCCCACCTGTAAGGACATATCTAATAAAAATGTGAGTAAATTTCTGGACTTGAAAAGCATAATTTTCAAAATAATATCTTAATAGGTTGTTTGTCATGGCAACAGAAACCGTCGCTAGTATGGCTGTTTCTGCACATCCGTTTGAAAATATGACAATACAAACGCAAGCCAATTTTAAAACTGACCAGAACAATGGTTTTGAAGTTTTAAATTAATGTAAATGTGAATCTTTTTAATTTAAAATAGGGCAGAGCATATCACATTGAATGGACATGTTTTGTATCATACCTTTCAAAATATCGATATGGGACCTATAAAATTATACATTTTTAGACAGTAACGAATACAAGGAATCCGAAAGACGGTTTTAGGGGCCGGTCTGAGTCTGACATTTCGAATTCCACACTCAACTAGCTGAAAAACAGCTGAAAGGACACCCTTCAAAATGGTTGTGTAGACGATTTTTTATCGTCTCTTTTTGTATTGCACCATTGCGTTCAACATATTAAACTTAAAGGTGCAACGAGAGATTTCACATATCAGGTGTCCCTAAAAATTCGAAAGTACTGATTCTTGCCCTAATGTAAAGCTTTCCATCAAAAATAACCCCATCTGAAAGGATTAAGCTGAGAAAAGTTTCTTTGGTACAAAAATTGTGAAATTTCTAATTTCGTATAGGAGCAAATACAAAATTCAGCCTATGTTTTATATTGAAATATAAGCAAATCAAAATCACCTTTTTTCTCTCTTTTAAGACATTTCTGTAGCCAAATACAAGGTAAGAAATCTATTGAGTGTCATGTCTATGTGAAATTACTATGATGACACAATATTTCGGGGCCTCAAATATCTCTCGTTGCACCTTTAAAGTGACGTTTACACGCTGCATGAGTGGGCTTTATTCCGTTGAATCAAAGCCACATACCAAAACGATTAGCCATTGTTTTCCAAAATTTAAACCCACACAATGCATCTCAGCCCAAATGAATCTAAATAAATTACAGCAATACAGACTGCAAACCACAAAATGATTTGGGCGCTAAGTTGCTGTGGGATGATCATTGGTGTTCTCAACGACTAAATACGACCTCGTCCTCGTCCGTTGTTCATATATTAAAATTTAAAAAAAACCCTTATACAATATGATTTTCCAACACCGGCAGTTTTTAAATAAAAAAATTGCTTGATAACATAAAAAATGGTGGCCAGCTTCACGAAGCACTCTTAACCAAATTGAGGGCGCAGTTTCATTTCCAACGATTTTGCAAAAGAATGACGGCCCAAGCCTCCTTCAGTATAGCAATTCACCCAAAATAAATACAGCAGGCCGCAGAGGTCTTAGAATGGCCTTTATTTACTTTCCCCGTATGAAACTAATAACCCCTGCTCAACTTCTCTCTCACCATCTCCGCTGCTTCCTCAGCACGTGGATTTTTGAATGATTAATCGATTTGCACCAGTGATCTAAAAACCACTCTTATCTGTTGACTTTACAAATACTTGTACAAATGTACAGGCAGTTAGTTAAAGAACCATTCTTGTTGATCATCCTTTCAAATCAAGAAATAAATTTCAAGATTTGATCCAAAATCCGACTTATGTTTGAGTAAAAATATAGTGAAGATTACTCTTTCAAAAAAACTTTGAAAAATGTTCAACTTAGCGAAGTTTATCAAGGCGGAGATCTCCATCCTTGAACCGTACTGATATTGGCTTTCAAAATATTAAACAAATTAACATTGAACTGGGGTAATACAGCAGGAAAAATAGCATTTATAATCAAGTCCTACTAAAACGGACGCTACAATATAGGAACTTCGCTCAAATCTTCCTACTCTTGTAACGGTAATGAATGCGAGGAAAATGGGACGTGCTGTTAAAAGGTCGGTTCGATGTGACTATTTACGGGGCGACTATGGATGCAATCAAACGTTGTGGTGTGAATGAGAGTATGCACCATGACAAAGCCCAGGACAAGGAGTATCAATTTTGCTTAACAATACAGCGTGGTTGCGATGCGTTGATTTCCAGATATATGTCGAAGAGAAAAATTGGTTTATAGTTCCTTTCACTATTTTTATCAGAAATTTGCTTTATAAACAACTGGCTTGGAACTTATCTCATGAAGACCCATTTAAGTTAGTAATACAGTCAGGAACTAGCAAAGTATGAACATCACTTGCGCGGAACAATTCAAAATTGCAGTGGAACTCGTGCTCGCTTGTATTTACAGCGATAAATGTCTATCGTGATTTAGAAAAATTGGGGCCAAAGATGAAGCTGTGTAGCAGACGTCAGGAATCACTGATCAATCTCGTATTAAACGAGCTTGCACGTAAAGTTGCCTTGTGAGCTCATTAACGAATGATGGTTGCGGTATGCCTGAATTAAATACGGATTGCAAATTACAGAACAATGTGGGTGCCTTAATGGGGGTGGGTCATGGGTGTTCCCAGAACCCAAAATCGCGCGTCCTCGTCCTTATTCATACCACAGAAAATCAAGGTGTGGACATCCCTTACAGGGAATTTACAGTGTGTGTTTACGGTGCACCTGACCAAGGCCAAAACCACCTTAAACTACGGATTCAAACTCTGAATAACTAGACAATTACACGGTGAACTGATACAAAATTTTAAAACAAAGTATTATTTTCATGGGTGTTAATCAATCTCATTCAAACATCGATTAGGTATCAATAATCAAAGATTAATCTATAATAAAGTTGTTCATTAGAATACTAAACTACTTAACTGGTGTGTGCCCGCGACCGGGGCTGCAGCGAGATTACAAATAAGATGCCGAAACTGCAAAGAGTAATGGCGAATATTCCAGCGCAAAAACTCCAATTTCCATAGTGGGACGTGTCCGCGTACACGACTTGTCCTTACTGAAGAAAACAAGCTCCTAATGACTCACGAAGCTCGGAGGTCGACTAATATAAAGTCCAAAGTGCCGTCAGCTGTTTATCTTGCCTCTCAGAGGCCACGGAATACAAAAACCGAACCGGTCTTACACAATCGGAAGCGCAAACCTGATGGAGCTGGAGGACTACTATGACAATGTCCAATATGGGAGGAGTATTACTAGACTGTGATTACTGTTACTACTGTCAATTGGAAAACTCGCTAATAACTTGGAGCACGATGTTATGAAAACTTTCCTTGGAGTATTGATGTTGTGATACTCTGACTCGTCTTCTCTCACCAGGGCTTTATATATCCTCTCAAACAATACTAGAAGGATCTGGTCCTCTCTATATGAGTCATGTGCTAAATATAGTCCATTACATCATAATTCTGGATTCAGCTCCAATGTTCCCATATTAGAATGTTCATAGCCATCACCCACACACAGCACTGTGCCTGTAGATACAGTAGGGCGCCATCTATGGCCAGACACATATCACCTTGAGTTATGCTAGTCTGATCTCCTAGTCTCAAGTAAACTCCAGAACATTCTCCGCGGTTCTCTTGAATTCTAATTGCTACATACACACCAGTTATGCACACGAACCAGGTATATTTTTATATCATGTTACTTAGACTAATTTACAATATTTTATGTGCTAATTTATGACTTAATCTTGCTCAAAGTGAAATAAATCATTGCTAATTCTTTGGGCTGTAACAAGTGTATCTAGCATATTTTTTACACAATTCAAAAGCATTCAGACCGGGAATTAGATATTGTACCTCAAGCTTGTAGTAAGATATTGATCAGTAATGTCAGCATCCTTGGCTGAGAAGTGAAGCTTACTATATAGAAAAATAATAAATGTAAACACCCAAATTGTTTTTAAATTCAGTAAGGGTTCATTTCATAATGTCTGGTTTTTTATCATGTCATTGTGTCCCTTTAAAGAGACATGAGGAGATTTCCAGAGAGAAGCGCCCTTAATTTTTTTGAACCCAGGATTTTTGGCATATTTGGAATGCTTACCAATGTATTAGATCACACATGAAGTGAATAAGCCTATTACGCCGTATTGATGTAATAAGATGATGATTTAGTAATTTCTGTCGTGCACGACAGAAATTCAGAGCATGGTTTCCTATAGGGACGATTAGAATAGCAGGCAAGTTCAAAACAAGGTTTCCGGTTTACTTTCGTGCTTGTTTGTCCAATAACCTTCGAAACGTTCTCGGTAGGTAGTCTACAAACCGATCAAGTGAAATTTGAGAGAAATTTATCCTCAAAAAATATCCTCCTGTCCCCTTAAATACCGACATTGCGTTTGGGTATTATGAGAAAACTGTGTGCATCACAAGCTCTCGAATCTACAAGTAAGATTTAGCTCACTTACAATACTAAAAGCCAACGGCTTAGATGATATAAAAATGTAAACTTTTAGGAGTACGTCAAAGGAAGAGAATTGCTTGACAACATTTCGTTTTGCGTGTTAAACTAATGATGACGTCTACATTTGGGATTTCTTGGCCGCCACCACCTGAAGCAGACGATGGCGATCAAGCCTCATTCAAAGTGGTAAAAGTTCAAACCAAATAAAAATACAAACTTCAAAGCGCAAGCCGATTAAGGCGAATATCAAGTGGCAGAAGAAATGGTCCTCAGGACTCATAGTCCACATACAACGGTGAAAAATAGGAACTCGATTCACTCGACTTTTCACGCAACATTAGTTTCATGCTTTATTTCGTTGCCGTCTATGGAGCCCGGACATGGCTCCAGGCGGACCATATCCCTTTGTGTGGTCCAGTGACCAAGTTCGGTGCAAATTATTTACCGTTATTCAAAGAAAACACCTTTACACACTTTTACAGTGAAAAAAAAACACCTTTAGACACCTTTACAGTGAAATTGACTCTCCAACCCTAACGGTTTTGGAATAAGAAAATATTGCTGATAACATACAGAGTGTCCCAATAAAAGTAGTCCAAGCAGATACACTTCAATTTCTCAACAATGATTATTTAATCTTCATTAGGGGTATTAATTATCTTCTTACAACACAAAAGGATGAAACTTCTGCATCACCAAAATGATACTAACCTCGATAGGAGGCGTTTCGCACAAACACCATCTGGCGTCATCAGCGTCAAAACGCGATTTTTCTGGTAATTCCGCATTTACCTCGCACGGATATCGGCATGCATAAGAAAATTACAGACCTAAAATTGCCATTCTGAATATTTATATTGTGTTTTAATTGCTAAAATTTGCCATTTTGAATTCGTAATTTATTTGTAGCATGAAAACACTCTCACTCTCTCTTTCTCTCACACTGTCTTTAATTGAAATATCCACAATAAAAACACCCGGAACCATCAAATAAAAACAACCCCATACCAGCAAACGCTTGAAAAGTAGTCCCTCCAGGCTAAATGTCCGTAAATCATTTAAGTTCCAAAACTGTCATCAATTTCTTCTTTTTTCTTCATTTGTTCTTCTTCTCCTTCTTTTTTTCCGGCGGAGACCCCGGGGCGCGCCCCGAAAATTCCCCCCCCCCCCCATGATACGCCACTGATTAGTGCAAATGCCATGGCAATCCACCATGGGAACCAGAGATATTATACAGATTGTTGAAGATCCATGGTCCGATCGATAATAGCATCGTCCCCATTACTACAATTTTTTACCGGAAGTGACACCTTAATGAACTTTGATCAAAATAACAAAATTTTACTATTTTTCTCATTTACCCTGTGAAATCTTGGGGCTAAATAATGTTTGGTTTGGATGTTATGAGCGAAAATATGCCCCATTTTGGTCGACCAATATTAATTTTACATAGTACTCTATGTTGATTACAAAATCAGGTTTTAGCTCTCACTTAAAAACGGGTTGAAATATCGGCGCGAACCTTTACAGATGGGGTTTGGGGATGAAGGCCATTCTATCAAGATGAAAAATTTATCGACTTAAATCGGGTCATCCCCCTTTAAGAGCTGGCTGATTTTCACCCATTCCAGTGAGATCCATACAGTTAGTGATTAGTGCATCAGATGGTAATTTAGTGGCTGAACCACGTGCATTGACAAAATGATAACCTCAGAACTTGACGAACTTGATTGTGATATTGAAAACAAAAGAGTGCCAATTTCTTCACACGCGTATATAATTAATCAACTGTTATTTATCATGCAAATTTTAGCTAATTTGAAAACGAACTAGACATACGGCAACGTTTAATTTGTCCTGATTATAATTGCTTAGCATCATAGTATGTGTGAGCAGGGCAGCAGAGTCAGTGTTTTCATTGTTTCATATCTCTAATACGCCAAAATACCACAAAATACCATGCTACAGAGGACAGAAAATCCCAAATCATGCGATGACGTCATAAGAACACACTCATATAGGCACGAAATCGCTGGCCGGGCCAATCGACACTTTCGTGGCTTGCCCGGGGGTGCCTTTCTGCACATGCGCCAATAGCAATGAAAGCAAATGTGCAACGCCCCAACCCCCCCCCCCCCTTTTTTTCCCATCTGCTCAAAAAAATGGTTACGCCACTGCTCCCTGGTCATGAGACTGAAGTCCGGGGCCCCTGGTTCGATTCCAACCCAAGATGTGCAATCTTCTTTTACTTCTATCGTTTTACCCCTTCCCCATTAATAATATCCTGCGCATTTTGTTGTTAAGAGGGGGGTCTACTTTTTTGCCCCGACCTTCGACTTCATTTTGTTTACTTTACCAATATATTATTTATGCATGTCGTATATCATATTGTAGCCCATGTTGAAAAGCTTTGAAAAATGTGAATTATTTTGATCTTGTTCCCATGGTTACTGAACAGGGCCTCTGATTGGCTAAACACGGGAACAAACGTAACTGCTTTACGGTAACTTGCAATTACACCTGAGAAGGTACATTAGTGCAGTGCGCAGAAAACCATGGATCCGAGGACCATAGCTATCTAATGGTACCAAAATCAAGTGTCTGTGATGTTCCTGTGTTGTTTTAGGCATGTTGGTACTTCTCTTCCGAAGGGGGGTGGTTACGCCCCCCCCCCCCATCCATCACTTTGGGATCACCCTGTATCTTACCTATACCCCGGTGGATGTTTGTTTTTGGATGAAAATGAGCGGAACATGTCAATTGACAATTACATTAAATAATTTGCCACCAAAACAGTTTTAGCAAGCCGGGAAAAAAACCTGAAGGGGGGTGGTAACCACCCCCCCCCCCCTTCGGTAGACGAGGGTTAAAGGTGCTTGTTCCGATTATGTGCATTGTGTTCTCTACTTGACATGAGAGCCTGGCACTTGCACATACACTCCATCAAGTACCGTAGGAAACAAACTTGCAGTTTTGATGGTAGACGCAATAATTCATGTTGCAAAGCCCTATTCAATACTGTGCTAATAGAATGGATTTAAGGGCTCAAATTTCGGGACGACAATATGAAAAATAAGGCCTTTCATCTGATATCAAAATCGATACTACTTTCAGGTAAATCGGGGGGGGTCCCCAAAGACGATCGGAGCACGCACCTTTAACTGTGTAAAATCCCATTGGATTGGGTGAAAAACAGATAACCTTTAACACTTTGCCTGGACCCATGGGAGCTATGATTAAAACGCGTGGTAAAATTGATAGCTGCTTTATGCATATTTACACCGCTAATTGTATTTTTCGTATTTTTTTACCTTCTTCTTGGAAGTTCTGGTTCCTTTTCATGATGATTTCTGTGTAAAGCTGGATTTCCTCTATCGAGGTATATGAGTAGCGAACTACAAATCTTACATATGACAGGGTTTAGTTGAATTTCCCGCTGGCACTTGTATGAGATCCGTAAGTGTTCACTAACACTCAAATCATAGGAAACACGCACCACCGCCATGGCCGTTCACTGCACGCCGCAGGCGGTGAAGGTCAGTCATCTCAGCATTCCGGTCCACAGGGACCACTTCACGACGGGCACACGATTTTGCTTGAGCGCATGCGCCATATCAATAAATTTGCTAAAGAACGCGTGTGACTCGTCAATCAGCTGTGAAGTCCCTGCGAGGACGATCTTCACCCGGGAATCTATCATAATATTGGGAATAAAATCCTTACTTCTAAAGTTCAGAAGTTGACGTGTTTTGGCTGTTATATTTACAAAATACTACAGTACTTCCTGGATTTGATCCAGAACAAATCTGTTTAAAAGGTACAGTTACAACCCCAGCTGCAACTAGTCTAGACTCACTCAGTTCTCAGACTTTTTTAACGGAAAATCGATTCAATCATCTCTACCTTGGAATTGAACATTTTTGGATATCTCTTGTTCTTGATGAATTTTTAATTCTACTCAAAATTTAATTATATTTCAAATTTTGCAAATTTGGGTTAAAGATGATCTTTAATGATAAAGCTGTTTAGAATGAGAATAAAGGTATGATGTGATGATTGTAGGCGAAATGATTGACAGTGGACGATTTCCTGATGATGGAGCATAATAATAATTTGGCAACAGCGCAGTGAGCGAACTTCGGGGGGCAGGAGTCGGCGCTTTATATGTCCATTATTATTTTGGGAACCGGTGTAAGAATAATTATAGTCCGGAGTACTCATAGTTCCGTACAATGGTAAAGAATAGAGCACTCAAATTCAAGTTGACTCTTCACGCAATCTTAGTTTCACGCTTTAGTCCGTGATCGTCTATGGAGCCCGACTGTGGCTTCCCCCGGACTAGATCTGGCTTCAACACCGGTACTCTCTTTACGAGAATATCCAAATGGCTGGTCCTGATTTAACTCAAAATTGGTAATCTGATGTTTTTGTTGATCAAATGGCCGATTCCAAGTGAGGGAGAAACCAAGGATCTTGTTACGCCATGTGATGTCAGGTGATCACATACCCATCGCGCATGTCGTGATATTCCGTTTAACGAGCTTTTATTCCGTCAGTGAAGTTAGGTGGTCATGACGTCACAGGTGACTTAACAGACAATTCCCAACCTAAAAATCGGAGCATGAATGCTCGGTTCACACCACCGTTCTTTAGCTTTTCTTTGACTTTGAATTCTGAAATTATGATGTTTTTTGACTGGCTATGATGCATGACTGACTATCCAACCGCTTGGCAATGCTTGCATTAGTCCACAGCAGGTTCAGTCCGGGTGGCTGCGATAAGATATTCCACGTTGGGGTGGGGCGTATTGAGGCTTGTTGCTGGACCAAGCTGTCGTGTAATGGGGCCATAAAGCCATAAGCCATAAAGGCCATAACGTATTGCCACGCACCTTAACAAGACAACAAAAACCGCGTTGCGAGAAAGTAGCAACGCGTTGCACCAAATTTCACAACGCGTTGCGGGTTGGCCAATTCAA
>JAMKCH010014757.1:0-46286 GCA_023653785.1 Ophioderma brevispina | reverse complement strand
GATACAAAATTAAGGGGAAATCCTTCCACATATAATTGTATAGTTCCACAACAGTGACGACAGCGGCAATACTAGCGCCATTACTCAACATGTGAAAGCAAATTGTAGATGTATATTTTGTTTATTCTAAGCCTTTTTCGCAAATCACTGTTGATGATTTGTATTATAAGGACGTTTAGCAACAACTTGGGTGAGTAATTTTATCTGAGTTGTATTGTGAATTCAGTAAATTTGCTGCTACACGTTTTTAAGTACACTCTTCTGCAAACCTAAAACAGAGCGGTCCATAACGAAAACGTCATTCCTAATGCGTCTGATTTGCTTTGCATTGCGAACTATGTATAGTGCAGTTTAAGCCTTGAATAAAAACATCAATGTCGCTACGAAAACAGCATAACCTTCAAGTTAAGTAGCTAATTGCATACATCAACCAAATACGTACCCGAGGATGATGATCATTTAACACATCGTCAAAAATAACCCGACTTTTTGAGCCAGAAATGATGCGCTGTCCGTACTCCCTTCCTTCGAATCCCAATCTACGGTAATCAATGGCTTGCTGGCAATCTTCCACATATTACAAAATACGATAGAGTGTATGTTCCTGGAATGTTTGTTACGTATTTAAAAAATAGTAACGCCCATTAAAGTTTCAAGGCACTTCATTAAAAAGGATTTCACAAAATAAGCAATGTTGGCTATATCAGTTTGCTATTGAGTAAAGACCATCAAAGTTTGCTTCCAAATGATAAACTAAATATCTTGGACATAATATATTTGCCATATTGTCAATAAAGAACACCGGAACAAGGTAAAACGAAATTAAAAATTAGTTTACCGTATAAAATTCAACAGGTAGCGTTATCTACAAGGTAATCATCCTGCATAACTCCAAAATGCCCTTTCATTTTGGTTTATTATGGTTTTTGATTTGATGTTGCTGCTCTGTCAGGGTACATAGAAAGTGGGTGGGCAATATTGGCCCACCCAGTAAATTCAGTCTGCCCAATGACCCAAAATGACCCACCCAGTATATTATCTGGGCAAAAAATAATAAAATAGTCACTGAGCAAAAGCAATATCCTGAATAGGCTTGCTGTGTGACTCTACACCTAAAAATTATGGTATTCAGGATAGTTAGGGTGACAAACTTTACCTAAGGCCTAAGGCCTATACTAATTAAATGAAGATCAGCATTTTTAAAGGACATCAAGAGAGGAAGGTATGTTATATTGTAATGTATTGAAAAATTCTAAAATTCATCCTGCTTGTTGTGTGTATAATACACAAAAATAATGATCACCTCGTGACCAGGGTCAAGTAACTAGTACAGTATTCTTAGGCCTGGTGGAATGGAACACTAAATACAAATTGCAAATACAAGTCCAAATAAAATTGAATTTTGTTTGCAGTAAGTAGCTCAAAAACCACAATGCAACTGGGCTTTTGTTATTGTTTTATTTTAAATCATACCAAATCAAACTAGTTATAAAACAAAAAATAGGATTTGGGATCACCTATTAAGCTCTATTACTCTGGCATTTTTGTCCAAAAAACCCAATTGTCTGAATTTATCAAATAAAACAAAACAAAATGCAGTTAAATGGCTCCAAAATTCAAATGCCTATTTCAAACATATTTGTTTTTGTTCCTTTTTTGTTCTGCTTTTAAGTCATCACTCTAGTATACTTAACCCAAAAGCTCTTCCAAATGGATTGAGCTACTGAGCAGCTATATCGTATCTTCAAATGAATTATTAGTATGAAAACATGTGGATGTGATCTTATTGGACTCCGGGGCACAGGGCCTCAATATTGCATATGATTTGATGTAAGTGGACTGACAATGAATCAGGGTTGGCCGGTATTTCCCGCCCTGGGAAATACCGGGCGGTAAATACCGGTATTTACCGGTAAATTCCCGGTTTATTTTGGCCAAAACGGGAAATACCGGGAAATACTCAAAAAGTGATATTTTCAAAACTTAATTTTATTTAAAATATACTGAAAATCAACTAACAAACACAGATAAGCACTTTCATGCAATAAATGACCCGGGGGAGGGGGTTGATGGTGTTTGCATTTTATCACTAATTTAGCTATTGGACACAAGTCTTTTGATCTGTAGATTCTTGCACATTTCAATTTAATCCATCATTTCTCTCAACAATTATTTAACACATCAAAATGACTATACATGTAAGTGGCTAAATAGCCACAGAGAGAAAATATTCACTAAATTGGCCCAGGTAAAGAAATGAACTTTGCCAGCAGACAGTGTTGTGTACATGTATGCTAAAATCACAAGTACTTGTTAAGATGCACAAGTAAGAACTTGGTGGATGCAGAACATCCTTAACTGCATGGCAGCTTTTATTCTAAATTCATTCATTTCTTAATTTTATCCTAGTGTAGTTGGTCCTTTTTCATAAGAACCTAACATCTATTAGTGTCCATGCCTTCATTTATGAAAATAAGAGGAGCTCTGTTAATAAATTTCCTGAGTTCATTTAGGTACACAACAAAGGGCTCCATTACTTGCATATCCAAACATAGTCCTTTCAAGTATAAGGATATCACTGTTATTTAGCTCCTGAAGCTGTTGAGGGCAAATTGTATGAGCTCTGGAGCAATTGAACTCCGTCAAAAAGAGGTCGTTGTCACAACACACATACCCCACAAACCGAAACTCACGCAGTTGGTTATCCGCCTCATCTGGCTTCTCGCCTCCCTCGTTTGTTTGCTGGTTTTGTTATTATCCTCCCTTTTCGTGGCGTGGCGTTTCCTTTGCCCTTCCCCTGCAAACATGGCAACATGCCCAGATGATTACCACACATAGAAAGCCATTTTATAGCCTTTCCCAACTCTAGTTCTTTTATGTTCCCAGAGCCACAATAACCCCGCACCGCGGGGGGCACCCTTTAGGTTTCACCCTTCATCGGATTCTTATCATCCACCCTCGGTTTCCGTTTCCCTTTTCTCTACCAAATTGTTCATTGTCCCTTTCTTTCCCAGTATTGTCTGCCCTGTATTTGGTACCCTATCATTCATCCCTTTGTTTCCCCCGCTCGATTTGTTGTTCCCGATGTTTTGGGTTTTGATCCTCTCTCCGTCCTAAGAAAGATACGAGAGTTAGTGTTTGTTTGCCCCCGCCCTAGTTGGGAAATACTAGTATTTTCCAGGGAAATTGCCAACCCCTCACTGATAAAGGCTACTCACTCAGTGTGGAGCGTGGCAGACATAAGCTTAATTTGGCGTCAAAGTTAGATCATGGATGAATAATAAAAAGGTGTAGAAAGAGACAACTATTGAATTAAAAAATAATTATTAATTACATTGCATGAGGCCAATCCCCTGGGCCTCTTTCCTCCCCTTATCCCTTCTTTTTTTTAAATTGGCTGTCTGCTGCCACTACTAAACTTAGTCAATGATGGCAATGTTTCGTGAACTCTCCCGAGAACGTTTGGACAAACGGAAAAGAACACCAACAACAACATTTTGAACTTTGGTTTTCCTGTCTAATTAGCTCCATAATGAAGCATACCTACACCATCACACCTTCATCCTTATGCCTAAAGACGGAGTTGGGCTTAGTCACTTCAGTTTGATGTAATAATTGGTAAAACTTCTAAATAGTAAAAAAAGATTTTTCTGGAAATAGCCTAAAGTCTCTGATATTGTGTAAACACATAGCTATACAATGCTGTAAAAAAAATAATCCCGTTACAATGATTGTATAATATTGTTGATACTATCACTTTTCGTGGTTGTTTTTGTTTATAATGAGGCAAATTTTTTGAAGGAATTCTGAAATTAAGTGTCGGTCCACCCAGTACTTTTTTTTTTACTTTTTGGGCCAATTTACTGTCTTATTTACTCTCCGGTGCTCTGTGGGTCAATATGGGTTTATTGCACGGCCGAATTGAATAACGATTTACAATAATCAATCGTAACCGTGTTAGCCTATATTCCAAATATAAAATCACGAGTCAAAACAAATTTAAAGTGCATTTGTTGATCCCCACCCACAACCCCCGGGGTTCCTCACATTAGGAGTGGTATGGGTATGTGCCGCCTAATCAAAGATTCATAATTTTTTCACAGCTCTTTTTTTTCTCAGTTCATCCAGTAAAATAGGGGTCACTGACCCCTGTTTTAGTAGGAACCATTTCAGTTCCAGAAGAACCCTATACTTTACTTTCTTTAATCATTTCCACATTCATATTCTAGACCAATTTTCCTTGAAACACCTCACAAAATAGCTGGAAATTGCGCTCTCATTTAATAAATTTTTCGGGGAAAACCTAGTTCCGGAGACCCCATTTTTGGCCTCAAATCAGCTCCGTAACCTCAATTTTTTAAATCCATATCCAGGTGGCACGTGGCAAATACCCTATACCCCCAAAAAAAGTTGAGAACCCCCCCCTCGCCCCGTGTTCCACAACCTGGCCTCTTCCGCCCAAATTACAGGAACCACACCCGCCCAACAGACCCACCCCACCGCACATATTTTTAAGTACTTTTTCTCTCGTTTAGCACGTTAACCGTTTCGATCCTATATTACATCTTTTTCCCCGCGCCCCCGCGGTAACCTATCTTTCGTTCAATTCGGTCGCACTCTTAAGAAAATTTGCAATTTTGTATTTTCTGTCCGTAAACGACAAAATGTTATTTACACCACAGTGGCCTATGAGATCGTGGAAATAGCATTAGCTCATAACCAAAACCGCAAGATCGGAATCAACTCAAATTTTGGTAATGAGCCTTATTTTTCAAAGATATCTAATGAACAATTAATAAAACAGAAGGTACGGGAATCAACAAATGGCAACCTTACACTGAAGCCAACACATAGCTTATATCTAGACAAGCAATACCACACACACTCAAAGATTCCACAAACACACACGCGCACACCGCTACACACACACACCACAAACAACCCACACAACAAACCTACACCACACAAGTACCACAAGGCTAGTGATGTAACGTGGTGGGGGGGGGCAGGGGGCCGCTTCGGCCCCTGTGGGGAATCTTGCAACCCCTGGAAATTAGTGTTATTTTCTGCACATGTCTTAGGGTCTTAGTTACATTGAACAAAGAACCTAAAACAACATAGGCCTATACTATAACTAACAAAACATTTGAATATATGCGCAGGTGCGGAATTAAGGGGCGCTAAGGCAACCGGGTGCCATTGTAGATGTATAAAAATATAAAAAATTTGCCTTTTTTATACGCATGGTGACGCTATCTATACTAAGTTGCAACAAAACACAAACCCAACAAAAAAAAAAGACGGACCCCACACCAAAAAAAGAGTTAGGCGGCGTGGGCCGGCAACGCCGGACTCCAGAACACCCCCCCCCCCAAAAAAAACATTTGGTCAAACCCTGCGAGCGTGCGAGCCGGAAAATTTGGAGTCCCACTGATGCTTCCTTCCCCCTCCTTCCCCCCCCCTGAAAATATTGTGTCCCCGTGCCCCGGCCCCTCTGCACCCACGAAATGAAAAAAAAAGCTGGGTGGGACCGCACGAAGGCATCACACCAACAAACCTACCTACCAACATGCGCGCAACAAATACCCCACACAAAAACCATCACCACACAATACCCACAGTCACTCCTCCCACGCGCCCACATCCATCCATCCATTCCATTTCAAAATTCAGGAAAACATGGGTTTAAGCAATAATTGCCTAAATTAGGGGGTTTTCCACACCTATATGAGATAATCATTTAAGATTTCGTTCGTTCGCCCTCCGAGCCTTGGCGCCCACACAAAACATAGGCCTATTCCCCACCCTACGTAGATACCAACAATTGCAAAACATAAACCCACACGTCATCTAACTGCGGAACAAACAACCATTACAATCCTAGTTTAAAAAAAAAACCTCAGCGATTTTCGAAATATAATTAACGATATCAACTCTTGCTAACAAACGATCTGATCAAGGAAGGCTCAGTGGAAACCCATCTCGAAGAGGGTACAATCAGCAAATAAAACCAGAAAACAGATTTCGCAAAATGTTGTGCTACAGCCATTATCTCCCCCCGATCTCCTCCGCTAACTCGCCCCCACTCCTCTCGCCCGTTACCTCTCCACCGCCAGCCCCCTAGCTACTCCTTCTACAACCCCCCCGACCCGCGTCAGTCTCCCTACCTCCACCCCCTACAAACTAAGATAGTCGTCCCCTAAATTCTTATTTCCAAAGTTGTAGGTGTATCGTATTTCTCTCGTTTTCATGCATAAAACATTTAATGGTAGGCCACAGTGTAACAGTGCCAATGGATACTATGTATAACAAAGATCGATTCCGGATCCCGAATGTTATCACAAAGTTTTGAGTTTCTCTATAATGAGGAACTTCGATTTGAGCTTAGGTTTTTTTTACACAGTGATCTGGACTAATAATGCAAAAAAAAATTGTTTGAAAATTGAAAGGGCGCCCTTCTCTCTCGAAAAGTTTCTGAGGGTGCAAAGGCCTTATAAGATGCAAGTCAAACCTTGGAGTCCGTGCATTCCACAGTTTTAAACCATGTGCAATGAGACTTTTTGCAAACCTCAGCAAGGAATGAGAGAAGGTCGGAATTACACATGAGCTCATCCCCCGTTTGACTTGGGTAAAATACGGAAAGTAGGAGATGTCACAATTTGTCAATAACTTGAAAAAACAATCACGACGTGCCATAAGCTCTCATAAAGACACTCATCGGTGATCCACCGAATAGTCAAATATTTGCATTTGCAGAAGAGCTTTTAAACGGAAAATTAAGGTCTGTAGATTCTCTTAATTTATTTTTATTCAAGCGAATAAAATGATAGAAACGGAAAAAGAAAAGGCAGTATCCAAAGATATGATCTACATTCAATTGCGTGTTGTAGGTAAGTGTCCGTATGGGGGCTGGTAACGACCTAAAACATCAGATTTTGTGCCTTATTAGGTTGGTTTTTGGTCTTTTACCCTGTGGTGTTGTTAGGGTACCTAAACCTGTTACAAACATGCAAAAATCGGTTTTGTAAGGATTTTTTAATTTTCCTTGTTGAGCAAATCACTAATATGGTATTTTAAGGCTGACTCAATCTTGTGAAATATTTTTTTGTGAGTGTCGTAATTAAAAATAGTCATATAGAACAAGGAAAGCCACCTAAAATGCTTCATTTCAAAATTAGATATACTCGGATCCTGCTGGTGCACATATTCCACACAGATGTTGTATTGTTTACCAAGGCGTAATGCATGTTTCCCTGTTTCCGCCATATTGTATAGTCAAAAACCAACGTACTATTGCACGGTATCAAATCATGGCGAGTTTTTTCCCCCGCGCCATGGTGTCGAGTTTCATCACACGCGCTGTGTATCGATTTTCCTCTCCATCTGTCCGATTGTGCACGTTTAATGTCGAGTGCAAGCGCTAGTCTGTCCAGTTTTGCCTTATATACACATCGAGTTTGCTCTCTATATGGTGAGTTTGACATAAATCATGTCCAGTGTTGAGGAAAACTCGACTATTGTTTTTTCTGTATATGAGAAAACTGGACATGATGTTAATGTCAAACTCACATATAGAGAGTCAAAACTCGATGTATTAGAGGGGCAAACGTGCAAATAGCGCTGTAAACTTCGCATCTAACGCGCCACTTCGCATGAGCAAACATCGAGTTTGCTTCATTTTGAGACAAAAATCATGCGCAGGTTGCGCATGTTGAGAAAAAATCATGTCGATTTTTGCTCATTTTGAGAAAAAAATCATGGCGATTTTGCTCATGTTGAAAAAAAAATCATGGACAGTTTGCACATGTTGAAAAAATTCATGTCCTCCAGGGGGGGGGGGGGGGTTTTTTTAAAACGAGGCATGAATTTATTCTGGAGCATGATTTATTCTGGACATGATTTATGAAACTCGGCACATAGAGTTCAAACTGTAGCCCCAGCGCCTTTAACTCACATATAGCTGGTTCAAACTGGATAGGCTGCGCTGTAAACTCGACATGCGAGGGAAACTCGCCATGATTGGATACGTGGATGGATCGTGCCATAACTTTTCTGTTGTTTTCCACTCGGCAACCATTCACGTGTAGGTAGCTCCGCCACGCTAAATCCATGTAGAAGCCGGAGCTAATATCATAGGGTCTTTATTTAGGGAGTTTCTTTCATGTCTGACTACATCTAATGTTTGACACCTTTAGAGTTTGTTAGTATTGACCCGTACAACATCAATGCAAGGTAGTTTAGGGGTGTCAAATTGTGGTGTCACTTTTCTTTTTCAATAGGGGCCAATTTAAGTTTACACCGGGGTCAAACTTAAATACTCCAATCATGTTAAAATGTAAAATGCCATATTTCCTTCTAGTCACAAGGATTCCAAAAATTATAGTTTGTACCATCTATTGACCCTTGGTTTTAGAGTTATTGGGTAAAAATGGCTAACGTGCAAAAAGGGTCAAACTCATTTGTACAGGGGTCAACAGTGAATTTCTACTCTTACTCTGATTATATTTTAATGTTGCAAATTATTGCCTGAGTAATGAGGACTCCCAAAAGTATAGTTTTGATTATGTTAAATGTTTACTTTACCGAGATAAAGGTAAAAGAGGTCACTGCCAATTGGATTAATATTGACCATGAACCTATTTTGTCACTAAGCAGTAACTATGCAGTGCAGATGCTACAAACTATTCATTTTTTTTTTTTTTTTTTTTTTTTTTTTTTTTTTTTTTTTTTTTTAAACCAAAATGGATCAACAATTCTGATTTTGACCCCTGTACAAATGGAAATTGACCTTTTTTTTGCACTTTAGAGCCATTTTTACCAAAACTCTAAAACCATGGGTGATAGATTGTTACAACTATACTTTTTGGAATCCTTATGACAGACTCAAAACATGGCGTACATTTCAACATGATTAGAGTATTTAATTTGACCCCTGTGTAAACCATAAATTGTCCTATTGAAAAAGTGACACCAAATTTGGACACCACTAACTATCTTGCATTGATGAAGAGGTCCATACTAACTACCACCGGTGTCAAACTAAGATAGCAGGACCCTGAACGATGATGTTGACCCAAAGTCCTGCCCCGACTATGTGTAGAGGTCAGTGCTACTTACCCAAGGCAAATATCGATAGAATTATTGGACTGAAAAAAGGCCAGCCACAAAAATAATTATGTTTAACCCTATCCATTGTAAGCTGACATAACATCATCCATGTTACATCAGACTGACCCTGATTACATTTACCATTACTGTATCGCTGACAGGGCCGTCCCAAGAGGGGGGGGGGGGGTGGGGTGTGACACCACCCCCCCCCCCCCCGCATTTACAAAATTCTTGTCGGCAAAATGTTGACTTGTCGCGATAAGGGTATAATGTCGGCCTCAACGATTGATGGGCGGATTATCGCGGTTGTGTTTGTTTGTGTCATAGCTGGAGAATGACTTGCTGTTGGTTGGCGGTGGACAACCCCCCACCCCCCCCCCCCTCCCCGCCCTCTTCAGAATTCGAACCGAGTGAACAAAATTGGTCTACCCTAACCTGGCGAGTGCAGCCAGCCGGAAAATTGATAATTCTTGAATCCCGGCCCCATGATTTTGTCGGCAACACAGACTCAACACCCCCTCCCCCCCATTAAAATGGGTCTGGGGACGCCCCTAACCCAATGTTATTTAACAAAAATCTTACCAACGGCCTACAGACTAAAGGGAAAATCTTATTAAATGCAGCTGCAGGAAGTTGAAAAAAGTAATAAAAAAGAAATGTGGCATCTGCATGATGGTAACTAGCTACACTCCATTGATTTTAAAAGATTATGCTTTGTGAATTCCATTCACCTTTCCGATTTCATTCCAGGTCACGATAGGGCCGTCCCCGGGGGGGGGGGGGGGGGGGTGTCCCACACCCCATTGACAGAATTTGTCGGCAAAATGTTGACCTGTCGGCGATATGGATATTAATTTCGGCCAACTATTGGATGGGGCGGGCCCACTCTGTGTTGTTGTTTCACGAGCAGAAATACA
This sequence comes from Ophioderma brevispina, assembly GCA_023653785.1. Lineage (NCBI taxonomy): Eukaryota > Metazoa > Echinodermata > Ophiuroidea > Amphilepidida > Ophiodermatidae > Ophioderma > Ophioderma brevispina. Next base: position 36,261 of record JAMKCH010014757.1, on the reverse strand, counting down.
GAATGGACCTGGTTGATCTGTGTCCTGTACGACCCCCCCCCCCCCCCCGCTCTTCCGAATTTCGATCCGAGTGAAACAAGAAGAGTCCTTCAAAAAGGACAATCCCCTAAAAGAATTTAGCTTCTGACAGTAAATTAGGCTAGTGTATTGAAACGTCCATACTTTAGTATTATTTTTCCATTTGAATGATGCGTGATGACTATTGTATTCCACATCCTTTTCCATTGCTTTTAACTTAAATAAATTCTCTTTTATTTAGGCCCGAAGAGTCATTGCTATTCAGCGAGTCTTATCCTTCCACACTAACTTAAAAGGTTATTCTTTTTATTCTTAAATCTTAAAGGGGCATTAATGATCCATAGCCTCGTCCCCCCGACTTACCTCAACCAATGAGAATTTTCAGGTCATTTAAAACTCGTTACTTTAGTAATCCATGTGTTGCAAATCTTAAGGGCCAATTCCGGTCGTGTCTCTAAGAAATTCGCAATTTTTTATTTTCCTGTCCGTAAACGGACAGAAATTATAGCAACAGTGGCCTATGGGACCGTGGGAAACGAGTAATTGCACATAGCACAAAACCGCAAAGTCGGGATCACTAAAAAGTTGCTGAATAAGCTTTCTCAAGGATATCTAGTGACAATGAATCAACAGAAAGGTGCTGGAATCACGAAATGCACCTTTATTTATAATAAACATGATTGAAAGGGTCATAATCGCACGAAAGCTGCTTTGTTCGCATCTTTATGCATACCAGTGGCATTAATTCACATTTCCATTATAAGCTGAAAATACCATTTTCATATGTAATACAAATGCGTCATTAATCATTGCACATTCAATAGAATATTGTTACGTTTTTTCATACATATAGTTTAATGACTATGATCAGCGCTGACCTAATGATCGGAAGTGCAAAATATACCACGAGTCTGAGCTTTTTTTTTCTTTTTGTCTTGTAAAAATTCCATTCTCAATTCATTCTTCAACGCAAAGGACCCAAGTGATAAAGGCCTATCAATAGCAAATCCATGGAGAAGGCCTATGTAAACCTTATGACCTAACGGTGTATTATAAGGTTGATTTTTAACTTTCACATAACCACAAATAACGGCTAATTTTAAAGGCAATAAAATCAATATGGTATTTGTTATTTAATAGAACTCCTATTATTCCATTTTTCAACATCCAGGAACAGCAAATTTTTTTGCTACTAGTAGCCTATTAATGGTAAGTGCCTTCATTTTAATCTGCAAGGTGACCGATAGCTCCAGGTGGTCTCGTATTTTTTGCATATCATTGCTGTGATCTTTAAACACATAACACACTTAATTGGAGGGTAACTCCTAATTTTTGTCTTTTGGTTTCTTCCCTAATATCTCACTGTAAACCTTTTGCATGTAAACTTGACTTTTCTTTAAAAATAAACTATTTGTGTCAAATGCTAAGACTATATTATGTTTGTGTAAATCAATCCTCATTATGTTGCTTTTGCAAAATGGTGGTATACATGTAGTAACAACGAGCATATTATTTCTCATTGTCCGAATATCGATTAAGCATGTTGTTAGACAGGTCAAGTCAACGCAGCTCCATGCATTATATGCAATAAACATTGACCCATATCAAGCATATGTTATATCAAGACGTCAATTCTCAACACAAGCCTATTCACCATGCATCTGGTACAACCATTGACCCAGATCAATGTTGGTTTTGCCCTTGGTTGCTGCTGGTTCTAACAATTTCCATACCTCCACAAGGTAAGCAAATTACTGGGGAGAAAAAGTGAACCACTTTGCATTTAATCATACATCCGATGATACATAGTCCAACAATGTGCAATAATACTTTGGTGGCAATTCACATGAGGACTGTTCCAGCTATCCTTCTGTTGTCAATGCAACAGGAAGTGGTCCTTTGTATGTAGAATGGTGGGTAAGTCAGACAACCTTTATACAAAATTCCCTACTACTTTTAAATCAATGTAACTCGACCAATATACAACTGTTTTCAACCATTGGCACTTCATTAGGCTAATTTCATCCCACTTATAATCCTAAAACAATCTTTAAGATTTTTACATAAAATATAGTTTGTTGTAACAACACATTTTCACAGCAGTAATTGTGACGACAAGCCCAAGGTACATATTCTGCAGCATTGTGTTTTTATACCATTAGCCCGAATAGAACAGAGCATGGCATTAATCATATTAACCTTGGCTCAGATAGCAGTATAATGCCACCTAGGATTGGTGTATGTCAGTTGAATTTAGACTGGAATCAACATGTTTCAACAGTTTCACTTCTCACTAGTTATTTAGTTTAATTTTGAACCATTGTGTGGAACATTGCATTGCTGTGAATGAGAGTACTAGCAAACCACACCCACTCTCTTTAGCTGCACCTGGGAATGTGTGTACCAGTACCCATGGTACAAGGCACAGGGGACTTATACACTGTGGAAGATATTGGTGGCAATTCAGTAACAGACTACCCTCGGGCAGAAAAAATGTGGGGCACTAACCCTTGTGAGCGCAGCGAGCCGGAAAAAATGATAATTCTTGAATCCGCCCATGAAGTTTGTCGGCAACACAGACTCAACCCCCCCCACCTTAAAAATGGTTGGGCGACGCCCCTGGTGCACGATTTTCAAAGCCTTTCGTTTTAAGACCCTATCAGTGATTGAAAAATTATTTGAAATTGCATGAATAGCTTCAAAGTGAACGAAATAGCCTGTAGAATTCGCATAAGTTGACCGTTTTCCGCTGTAGAATTGAAAGAAAAGGAAGAAAACGGCAGTGTTCCAAGACCACGATTCTCCTTCAATTACGTGTTGTAGTAAGCGTCCCGTTACGGACAGTAATGCCTAAAATCCCGATTCTGTCCTTATTAGGTGTCTTCTGTCTTATCATTTGCGGGTATGTTAGGATCTCGTACTTGTTCGTACATGCTAATCTGATTTTTGATGATTTTTTCGATTTGCTGATTTGGCAAACACTGATAGTGTCTTTAACTAATACGCAAATGGTTCGATTCCTGGCTCTTTTAAATTGGAACATTCCAAATAGTTTTCTGCTTCATTAATTCAAAAGGTCTTCAGAATGGTCGGTTGAAATAGGTTTGCACAGGGCGGCTTATACTTACTTACAAGACAGTTTACCTGTTCAGAATATAAATGACCGAAGGTTGGACAAATGATATCTTTGATATCTGGCAAAATATACCTGAAGACAGTTACATCTTTACTTTTTTGGCTCTCATCCCTGCTACCCCACACCAACATCGCTCTTCAGAAAACGTACTTTAGACATGATATTACGTTGATTATTGAAGGGCTGTTTTTCCTTTTTTTTGCATCCCTGGGTTCTAGATAGCTGAGCTGAGCATAATTATTCAAGATGCGGTGGGTACAGCTTCACGGTGATGGAATTATTGTGCTTTGGATAAAGTTAGCATCTTGTTGGTGGCTTTACAACTGACTGGCACTTTGTGACTGACTGTAAATCCTACTTTAGTATCCGTAAGTAAGTTTCTTAAATGCTTAGTTCCCAATGTATGGGGCACCAAAGGGTCCATCCCTGTGCATTCAATGGGGCTTACTTTGTTTCCCTCCTACTTCGGTAATAAGCCATTTAAGAACACTCAAAACTATTCATTATTTTTATCCTAAGAGCTCCTCTATATTTTCACCAGAATTTTTAAAATTTGACCCCTGTACCACTGAGACATGGGATCATTATTGTTTTTATTTTTTTTTTTTGCTGGTTTTACCTATAACTCCAAACTTTAGGCCGCAGGAATAGCACAAACTATACCTTTTGGAAGCCGTGATGATTAAACTATTAACTTGGTCTACTTTTCAACATGATTGGATCTTAAAAATTTGAACCCCTGTTATTGACCTTGACTCCCAAAAACCAAATTTCCCCACCCCCCTATGATAACTCACTTTTTGGTAAATGTGGACACCTTTACCTACCAAAATCAGTTGAATCAGCTTCTTTAAAATTTTTTTCACAGATTTGCTAAGAATGTGTTTACTTTTGAGTTACTACTTCAGATTATCACCCCAAGATCCCGCCCAAGATCTTCTTTGACTTCGTTAAGTCTGTTCTCCCTTCCCCAAATATACTTTGCTTTTAAGTGTTTCCTAGATATTCAAATTCTCATCCGCACCTTAATGCGTTTGCATGTATTGTGGCTGGCACATTTTCAACGAAATATGATATTCATTCGAACTGCTCTCAAATAATAGTTTAGGACCTTGGAAGAATTCTGATATAATTTTACACACAAAAATATCATACTATATTTGTATGGACCCAGTACTAATTCTGCGAAGGTGAAAAATTCAATGAGGCGCAGGACTTCTGTTAATCATGTTATTGTGAGGAATGATAATATAAGGCCTGAAATACACTATTGTGCGTTTCCATACATGAATGAAATTGTATTTAGTGGCAAGTGAGTGAGTTAAATGACCGAAGTGTCCTCCAAGATAATCCGAGGTGCTTTGTGGCACGTGCATTTGAATTATTTCACTTTCCCTCTCCGACTTAATTGAATAGGTCCAAAACTCCAGGGGGACGAACGTATCAACGCGAATCGACTATACAAAACATACTGGAGCCCTTAGGAGAGGCTAAAGACATCCAGTAATTTTTAACCTAATTATTTGGGTTTGCCACACACGTACGTGTTTATTACATGAATATCACAGACCAGTGGCGTAGCCAGGGGGGTCCTACAGTCCTATACTGCTTGGAATAGACCTCTTTGATCTTAATTTACATTAAAAAAATAATTTTCAGTACCTAGTTTTGCGATCGGTCATTTTTAAATAGCTTTAACCATGGAGGTACCTCCAACCCTCGTCTTTCCAAGCATTTTCGTAACACGATTTACAAAGGCAGGGGCGGGGTGGTTACCACTAATTCTCACACTTTAAAAGATCCACGTATTTTTACGGTGAAACCGTAAAATAATCATTAAAATAGGCGTTTTATACGGTAAAATACCGTAAAAATTACGGTACATCGTCAAATTTACGGCAAAATACCTGACAACTGAGTTGCCAGCATTTTACCGTGAAATTTATTTTACGGTAAAACACAAGTGTTTATGGTTTGTTTACGGTCAACTGTAAAACTTGAATGTAAATAACCGTAATTATTTACGGTTTCACCGTAATTCGGTGGATCTTTTACAGTGCTTGAATTCGTTGTAAAGCACCCATATTGCGACCTCACGCCTTGCGTTTAGCAGTGTTTCCAAAATAACATTTTCAAAAAAATATGGGGTCTTTGGGTGACATTTTCAAAATATATGGGGTCTTTGGGTGACAGCAATGCTGAAAATGGGGGTTTTATAACAGCCTTACATACGCGTCACCTTCAAGATGGGAGTGCCCCCCATGGTCTTCCTCTTTCCATTGATATTAAAATTACCAACATATCTATGTCGTAAGAATGAAGTCATGCATATTCCGCGAGTCGCAATATCATTTTCCGTGCATAGACATATGAGAAAAAACAATTTTGCACAAAAAAAATGAATGTCGGAATTTCATGCGGATTTTGATTTTGGCTCAAAAAAATGGCAAATGACACGTTTTAGACGTACTGTGAGACCGTATACTGTGCAGAAATTTTAAAAAACTGTACCATACAATTATTCTTGGGTGATACCCACTGTTAAATGTTCGTAATTTACCAGAATTTACTTTTCTGATATCAAACATAAAAGTACAATTTAATGGTAATTTAAAAATTAAAACTTAAAGGGGGATGACCGATTTAAGTCTATACATTTTTTCATCTTGATAGAAAGAATGGCCTTCACCCAAAACCCCATATGTAACGTTTCTAGCCCGAGATTTTGCAACCGTTTTGACCGTGAGAGCCTAAAAACGTGATTTTGTAATCCCGGAGGTATTGTGTTAAAAATTAATTGGTCGCGAAATGGTGATTTTTGCTCATAACATCCAAACCAATAATACGTTAGACCCAGCAATAAATGAGAAAATAGGAGCTTTCTTCTGATACAAAACAATTTTGACCACTCCGGTAAAATCCGAGGTCCCTGGGGACGAGGCTATAGCCAATCGGAACATAGACATTAGTTAGGTAATACCACTACGCTGGTCGTTATCATATTTCCCGTATATTATGTGGCTTTGATAAATTAAATTTTTTTCTACTAATTGATTAATAAACGTCGTTAAAGTCATCCAAAATGCAATATTTTATTTTACCTTTATTTTACTAAATGGTTTTTAAAAAATCTCTTCCTGCTTTGAATTTGGAAAACAAAATACTCAATATATTTAATTTCAAATGATGTGTATGTGTAAAATTATGTAGTGTAGGATAAGTATGCTTGTAACCTAGGTTCTTGGTTCGAATCTATAAGGATACAGTATAAAATTTTATATATACAAGGTATATGAATAAATGGGTGACACTAGAATACGTATATACATATCATAGGAAATCAAAGTGTATTACTGTTAAAATCTATTTTTATTCATGTTTTGCCTCCTTTTATGTCTTTTTCACAAAATCCTAAAAATACGTTATTACAAATACATTGCGTTGTATGATTTCATAGCTACAACGTTAAAATCGTGTGAGAGATGTACTAACGTTTTAATTCTTAAACAAATCAAAAACAACAATATTGTTGAAGCTGTGTTTCACGCGTTTATTTACCGTTCCTTGCAATGGTTTAGTATTTAACGGCCCAATTATTTACGTTCTGCGCATTGTTGAGTCACAGCTGCCAGTTAAAACGACGTTTTGTGCAGTTGGCATTTTCAAACATTGCACCCAAACAACCCCTGCGATTTTGACTGCATACACTAACCCCAGCTTGCACACATTTTTCGCTTCTTAGTAAGGAAGTAAGTAAGTAAGTAGTGAAGTAAGTAAGTAAGTAAGTAAGTAAGTAAGTAAGTAAGTAAGTAATGTAAGTAAGTAGATAAGTAAGTAAGTAAATGTAAGTACGTAAGTAATGTAAGTAAGTGAAGTAAGAAGTTAAGTAAGTAAAGTAAGTAAGTAAGTAATAAGATAATGTAAGTGTATAATGTATGTAGGAGGGAGGTCGGTTAGGTACGGTAGTAGATAATAAGTAAATAAGTAAAATGAGTAATATAAATAAATAAATAAATAATTGAAAAATTCATTGCCAAAATTACACCCCAAAATATTTTGACTAAATCGAGGTAATCAGTAAGTAAGTAAATAAGTAAATAATGATAAATAAATAAATAAATAATAAATAAATAAAAATCACCAAATACACCAAAAGATTTTAACTAAGCAGTAATCAGTAAGTAAGTAAAAAAGTAATAAGTAAATAAGTAAATTAAATAATTAATAAAGAAATACATAAATACAATAAATAAAAAATCACCAAATTATGTTTAACTAAATTCAGTAATCAGTAAGTAAAAAAGTAAAAAAGTAATAAATAAATCTCATAAAAAAGTAAATAAAATAAAATCCACCAAAAATATTTTACTAAAATCAGTAATCAGTAAGTAAAAAAAGAAATAAGTAAATAAATCAATAAATAAATAAATAAATAAATAAATAAATACATAAATAAATAAATATAAATAAATAAAAATAATCACCAAATTACACCAAAATTATTTGACTAAATCAGGATTTGTCACATGGAAATAGCATGGCGAGAGTATAAATAAATAAATAACTTAATAAATAAACAAATAAATAAATAAATAAATAAATAAATAAATAAATAAAACATAAATAAACAAAAAATATAACTAAATAAATTAAAAAATCACCAAAATACCAAAATTATTTTAACTAAATCAGTAATCTGCAAGTAAGTAATAAAAAAGTTAAATAAATGAAATAACTAAAATAAAATCAATAAATAAATAAATAAATAAAGAAATAAATAAATAAATAAATAAATAAAGTAAATAATCACCAAATTACACCAAAATATTTGACCTAAACACGGATTGTAAATGGAAATAGCATGGCGAGAGCTATAAATAAATAAATAAATAAATAAACAAATAAATAAATAAATAAATAAATAAATAAATTAAATAAATAATAAATAAATAAATTAAATAAATAAATAAATAAATAAAAATCACCAAATACACCAAAAGATTTTAACTAAGCAGTAATCAGTAAGTAAGTAAAAAAGTAAATAAGTAAATAAGTAAATAAATAATTAACTAAATAAATAATAAATAAATAAAAAATCCACCAAAATAGTTTTGAACTAAATCCGGAATCAGTAAGGTAAAAAAAGTAAATAAGTAAATAAATAAAGAAATAAATAAATAAAAGAAAAATCACCACAAAATATTTGAACTAATCAGTAAGCTAGTAGTAAGAAAGTAGAATGAAGTAAAGAAATAAATAAATAAAATGTAAAGAAATGAAAAAAGAAATAAATAAAGTAAATAATAAATAAATAAATAAAATAATCACCAAATTCACCACAAAGATTTGGACAAAACGGCATTGTACATGGAAATAGCTGGCGAGAGGAGAAATAAATAAATAAATAAATAAACAAATAAAATAATATAAATAAAAAATAAACTTAAATAAATCAATAAATAAAGAAATAAATAAATAAAACAAAAAAATAAATAATATCAAAATCACCAAAATACACAAAATTATTTTAACTAAATCAGTAATCTGCAAGTAAGTAATAAAAAAGTTAAATAAATGAAATAACTAAAATAAAATCAATAAATAAATAAAATAAATAAAGAAATAATAAATTAAATAAAAAATAAAATAAATAATAAATAGATAATCACCAAAATTACACCAAATATTTGACTAAATCAGCTTTGTCACATGAAATAGGACAGCCTGGCGAGGACTATGCCAGGGGAGCTTGGTTGATTAACGTCTGACTCAGAGATAGAAATATTAGTTTTGTGTGTATAGTCAACTAGAACTAAAGATAGGAACCTAAAATGCACAATTCCGAAATTTGAGATGAATCGATTTTCGTTTGATGCCAGTAAACATTTTGTGGAGTTTACGTCCCATAGGATTACTGTGTATTCACAACTTTCCAGGGATCCGGAATTTTTATAACAAAGTTGTGATTTTCTAGAAGGAATTACGATTAAGCTTAGCAATTTCACAACAGTGATTAGTATATGGACAAGCATTATGTACATGCAAAAAAAAAAACGATATTTTTGGAAATTGAGGGCGCCCTCCTCAGGAAATCTATGAGTCGCCTTTATTTATCAACCCTGGCGAAATCAAACACATTAACCGGCAATGGGGATTGCCCCTTTAACCGAATTTTTAGAAAAAACACAGGAGGTACGTGCTTGTGCAAACAATCCCCCTAACAATCCCAATCATCTTCTATCTGTCTGCTCTTATTGGGTTTTTTGTGTTGTTTTACAGACCCAAGTCAAATTTTGTGAGGCTGTGAAATTCGTAAAGAAGTCGAAGTCATGGCTTTCAGAGGATTTCTTCGGCTTGGAGCATGTAGTCAGTCCACGCTTCTCCGTGGATTTATCTTGACGGTCCTAGGAAGCGGTAAGTTTTTGGTGCTGCCGTGCAGTTGGATGCACATTGCAAAACACTGACAGCCACTGCTATTTTTTGTAGTATTGGTACCACATCTCTGGTTGTAGCCCCTTCGGGGTTCAACAAACTTTGAGATTGTGGCATCGGGTTTTATCAACACAGAACCCACAAAGGCCAACGTTGGACCAAGGGGTTACAGGAGACAACAAAAAATTTAAGAACTTTATACAGAAAAAAAATATGCTCAACTTACCGAAATCACAGGGACTAATAACGCATTATAACGGCTTGTTACCAATGTTTCTACTCGTTTATCAACGATCCCTTACTGCCAAGAAGAAATCGGCGGACCGAAATTTTAAATCCCGGTGCCAGCTATTCACATCGATTCATGTCTTGACTTTACCAAATGGTGGCGATATCATGTGCTACGGGAGGAATGTCCCGGATATTTCAGTAAACATGATTGGAATCTCATTCCCAACACGCAATACAGTGTTTGTGCGTGCGTGGGTGTAAAACAATAAGCGTGCGGGCCATGGTACCGCAAGAGAGACTTGTTTGATATTCGACGTCATATCCCCAAACAAAAAAATAATAGCACATGTTTGATCATCAGACAAAATCTAGACTGAAGTACGCACATTTTCAGAAGTTTTACGCTATTTTCCATCTGCAATGGATTCTAAAATAATATAGTGGGGACAGATGGATGGCTGAGAGTCTCCTACTACCTGTGGATCCCGTTATTGGAACGGAAAGTGCCGCCGAAATGGGATTTGCAAAACCCAGAATGTTGATGTCATGTTCAGCGGCTTGAGTAGCTTCGTAGTACCATACTCGACCACTAATTTTTTGTGCAGTCTACAATGTAGTGTTGACTTTAAATATAGTTCTGGTGTGCACATGTGAATTATTAGGGTTGAAGTTTGGAAGTTAAGCCTGAATGCTAGAGCAGATATTTGCCTGAGATGCATGATAATTATGCACTTGTCAATTTCATTCCGGCCCCCATGGGGGTTAGTTTCGTTACCGCAACCCTAATTGTATCCCTATAGGTCTACAGGGGATTGCGGGCAATATGGGATCACGGCGGATCCCACATTTCCAGAAGCAATTATGGATGCAGACGTTTGGTCACACACTGCCCCATGAGCAGTACTAAAGGTATCTAGAAAAATAAAATACCAAATTCATTTTATATACTTGAAAAGGAGATTCATTAGAAAGAGCAATGTCCCAAAGCATACCACAGTTTAAATGAAGTCAAAGTGTGACCTGAGTTTTCTGCAAAATTGCAATGTTATTTGGAGGAAATCGATCTGCTAACAGCCTGAACGTGAACATGTCATTCATCTGGCAGAGTCCGAAACTAATACGCTAATCACGCTAAATGGAATTTCAAAATGACCGCTCTTTGTGACGTCATGGTCAGTGGTTCGACCACAATATGTTCGACCACTTTTGGAAACACTTCGGGTACGCATTCCTGATTGCTATTCATGCCATACACGAGAGTGACAGGGTCAATACCGCATAGCGCAATTGAATGTGATTCATGAAACTTCGAAAAACCGTCTGCTGAATGTTCCAAATTCAGCAACCAATTCAGATCTGCAACAAACAAGCGGTATTCATTTGTATTACTCATTGATTCTCAGCCTGCTCTGCTGTTTAATCTTCATTTATATAGTAAATGATTACATAGTTTACAGACCTCGCGAGTCACCTGGAAGATGCAAAAGCGATTATTTACTCGCTTATTTATTTCTTCTGCGTGATCTCTCCGCTGAATCAACGCCATCATGATGATGTCCCCGGTGATTTATTTCGATACGGTATAAACAACCAATATTTGCGCTGGTTACTACTAATAAAAAAAAAACGGATAGAGTGCCCAGGGGAGGGTGGCCAAGAAATACGAATTTTAGAGGGGGGGGGGTCGTGCCACTGGTTTAATGAGCACTTTAAGTGACCAAGGTTTTTAACTTAACGGTATTGCCGGGGGGAGGGGGAAGAGAGGTGGCGGAGACGTAAAAACAAAATTTTGGGGGTACACTAGGAACCCCCCAACCTTGGTAAATTAAGTGCTCACATGTACATGTGAAAGTTGACAAAATATTCCGATTTTTTTTCAATGCAATGAAATTACTAAATGGCAAAAAAAAGGGTTTTTCTTAAAATGGGAGCAAAACACAGTGAGGTGCAAACAAAATATTTATATTTTTTATTTTTCTTTTCTTTTTTTTTTGGGGCGGGTTGTTTACAAAACAAAAAACAATGCAAACTATTTTTTTAAGCGGAAAGACAATCCAACATTAGACAACTATTTGTACGGCCATTGGCAAAGGAACCTACTCCCATTCCATAGTAAATGAAATTGTTGTTGTTTTTAGATTACAAAACATTTGGACAAGAAATACACTTTATACATTTATTGACACCTACAAGGATTAAGCCAATACCCTTCTCAGTGGTGAGAAATTTCACTATAATTTCAAGTACCATTTCAAGAGACAGCACAACCAGTAAAACCTAACCACGCACGCACACAAACACACACACATTAAACACACAACGGAAGTATTAAATCTGCAGGAGTTTGCAAAATCCCCATGGCTTTTCAAGGCAAGAGGAAAACTTAAGGCCCTCTTTAAAAGTGGCGGAATGCATTTTGTTGTAATTGTTTTGACTAAATCCTAATGACCTGGGGCATCAGAAAAATGGTTGAGGTTTTTTTTATTTTTATTTGTCATGGAATAGACACCCTAGAGGTCTTTAGTAGCACAAAAAGGACTGTGTTATATATCACCACAATTAGCCTACCATATTATCAACATTCAGGATTGAAAACACTATTTACTTTAAGAAATTGGAAAAACACCCAAAAAACTTGATGACCGTTAATCCCAAAGGTGAGTAGGCTACAAGATATCTGATAAGTTTTTTAAAGCCAGATGGATAAGGGGGATACAGAAGCTTGTAACAACAAAAACCCACCCACAATTCACCATTTTGATGATTCACAAAACAGATCATAGGCCCCACCTCAGGCTCCGCACACCCATCCATCCTCAATGACACTGGAAATCCCTTCCCCACACATAAATAGTACCACTAACACATCGCACCCGACTTCCTAACCTGAATACACCTTAAAACCCATTGTATCAATAAAAGTACAGGCCCCTAAACCCTGAAACTCACTGTACGCGAGTAGGCCATGCAGCTGGTAATGGTCGTTGCTACACATACCAGACTACATACAAACTTCGGGATCCCACACACACATGATCACTGTTGATACGGCGCCGCTTTGTAGATTGATTTTGCACCTTCTGAAGTGATCTTGATCTTTAAAGATATACATGATTAGGAAGGAAAACAATTACTAGAATGCTATAACTTTTGACAATTCTGCTAAGTGCCCGAAAATATGAAAAAATCGAAGCCTTAGTCTCAGTTTACGATAGCCACGTCCAGATCTCTAGTACAACAATCACTGGAACAATGACTGGCGGACCTGCAGACCTGGGGGCGTGGTTTAGCTCGATCGTTTGGCTCGTGGGGTGTTGCCTCAACAGTGTAATATGCGATGAAGGTGAGGAGGATCGCAACTACCAATATTCCCATGAGACTTACTAAGGGCATTAATGTTAACTAAGGCAATTTGTGGTCGAGAATATCAATGCGATTACTAACGTTTGACGGGAAAAATCGGCAAATTTCATCCGCTTTATTCCAGGATTCTATCGCAGCAGCGTAGCATGTGTTAATCACGCGGGTATCTATAAACAGACGCTCCATTGCCACTGACCTGTGGAGAGATCAGGTCATATGGTGTATCGGCTGCGAAAGGCCGCCGATCCCCGTTGGCTATTTTCACGTTCGTTCAAAATGCTCTTTGGAGCTTAGGTGTTGCGAATATCTGCAGACTTACACAGAGGGAACATCATGACGTGTGAAACGGTCACAAATCAACTCGCTGTGCTAAGGACAATGTGACATCCACAGGTTTAGCAGTCTAGCTCCACACGTGTAAAAATTCATTCTGTACACTAGACGCAGTGAATGTTACAGTTTAAAAAAGATTTTCATTAATTGAGTCTTCCGTTAAGACTAAAGAAATTTCGAATAATGTGTACTCTATTGTTCAAAATTTCTGTTTTGAAAAAAAAAAAAACAACTTGTATTTCAATGACGGCGCCTGGGTAGCGCCAATTCCTGTGCCAACGTGCCCGGATGTAACAACAATACGATTGCATATGCGAAAAATTCAAATGCCAAATTTGACAGCAAAATCCCGGATGGTAAACGAAAGCAGCAGGACCACTTCGATCAACGTGAGATTGCAGCGTGTGTCAGTACCTGGGTAAGTATTTCATGCATTTTGGCATGTTACCCAACAATTCCACATAGTTACTATTCAAAGAATTGCTATGGTGGATTCACTACTGTCGCTGAGACGTTTAGGAAACTGTAAACATTGTACGTTCTAAAAAGGAATTATTTTGAAGAGCACAATAGATTGCGCCATTGTTCCTGTTAAGAAAAATCAGCTTCGTAAAGGGTACTTGATTGACCACTACCTGGGGGTCCCGGGACTAGCGGGGACTTAGCCGGGAATGTTTACAATTTTGCTGTCGTACAACAAGCCTGTACCGCTAAGTAGCACGAAATCCCGGGTAGCCGGGCTGACATTTTTTGTACATCCACGCTATGTCACGGACCCTACTAGCCGCGGGGCTTCGGGTCAGTTCCGAGAATCGTATAAACTAGAGGTCTTTACATAAACATTATATGGCATGACATTTAACATTGGAAATGGACCCTCTAGTTCCGACCAAGGCTATATGGGCCGAGTGAAAATAACAAATAACTATGTACTCATTGGTACGAGCACTCAATACACAGTGATTGTGACTTCTTTTTACCGACCTCATCAACAAAAAATGTTTACTTACAGCATCTTGAGAAACTCCTACAGATAGTGCACTATTGGTGTGTTGATTATCTTGATGATTATATTAAAAAAAGCTTAATGTTTAAAGTCCAGTTTTTCAATCCAACATTACTTGGATTGTATTTGCCTGCTCTGTAACAACAGTTCCGTGTAGGTCAGCAGTCTGAGGTCAGTTTACGGCAGTCCGGTAAATAAGGTAATCCTGCTTCTTAAAATTGAAAAAAACTTAGCAGCTTGAAAAAATGCTCTAAGACTGGAATAATATCGAAAGGCATTGTGGGAAAAAGAGATGTGGCCCGTAGGTTGCTTGTTCACTTTTCCATCTCTGCACAGCAACAAAGTACCAGAATAAACGTTCAATTTTTCTCGTAGGTCATAGCGTTCAGACCCAATTACGATACTATTCAAAACAAAACAATAGCACCCCTGATGCAAAGAAAATCATAGAACCCCTCGTTTTCGGAGCTATTGGGATTTGTTTAATAGCAATAAATTCGCTATGCGGACTGATAACGTTATCTCTCGCGACAGTACTAATTAGGATAATTCTCTTTTGCAGGTCTGTGGCACAGACTTCACCGTGGGGAAATACCTTACCAGACAGCCGTAAGTCAATTGAAGCAGGGCCATAACGGCCGACTGACAAGAGATAGAAGCAACTGTAAAAATGAGTAGATATGATTCGCGGTGTACGTGGCGTAGGTTATTCATGCTCATTGTCAATACGTCATAACTGCATGAATTAGACCGCGTCCGGTGCGGGCGCTATCATACAAAACGTGTATGGGTTATTCTCTAGCCTGAAGCTTATAACATGCTTACAGTCAAAGCGAGCGATTGTCATGCGCAATACCGGACTTTGACCCAAGATAAACTGGTAAGAATGTCGAGAGCAGAATCGCTCGCTGGATGGAAGTATATCGGGGGCTCTATGAAGTTTACAAATTTGGGTCGCACATGTATGGCCTTTCACCTGTATATTTCACTTGGATTTCCGGTTGGACATTGGTCTGTGAAGTGAAATTATCGTCCTTGGAAAAGTGCCATCAAATTTGCTTCTTTTAGGGTTTATACTTCTCATGAAAACTAATCTCCAACACATTTAAGGGGTTTTCTACCGATGTCTTACAGACCAAAAGTAAGTAACTTTGTCAAACAGGACTCATTTAGAGAAGCATTAAATTAAGTTGACAAAAATTGTTTCTTCATCGGTCCCGAGTTCATGTTTGCATGACTTGAGGAGACCAGTAACATATGTCAGGTGGATAAAAGATAAGGCCAGTCAAGTCATGTTAGCAGGACGGGCTCGGTGTTGCTTTGTTTGGACAATCCCCGATATTCTTCGCCAATGGGGGGCGGGGAAACTGCTTTAAATACTATAACATTTTGGATCGCAGGAGCCCTGTCAGAAACGAGCCGAAATTTTCACCACATCGGAAGTTAGTTGAAGAAACAAACCTTGTTTAGTTGGTTGTTAACATGTGGCAGTTCGAGAAGTATTTGAGCTAACAGAATCCCGGAACAGAAGGATATTCATGAGCATTTTTTGTTCCATAGCGATTATTCAATTTTTCATTTTTAAATTAAATGAGATCAGACAAACTTAGTAATTCTTGTGGTAAGAAGAATGTTCCAAAAATTTTATATGGTAATTTATTTTAATCTGAAAGTGTGTTACTGAAAATTAAAATTACTGTTCCTTTTAAAATGAGGGGTCAATCAAATACGTAGCCAGTATTAATTAGAGGAGTTACAGACAAAAATTGATGCCAATATGATCCAAAAATCGTTGTGTGTGCAGATGTGAAAGCACGCACATGTTACAATGTACACTTTTGTATGTGACCTCATGGGACCTCCTATATCTTTAATGTATGGGAGAGAAGGTTGTAATTTCTCCACAAAATGTTCGTTGTGCTGTACGGTGCTTCGACCCTTGTAAAAACCAGGTGTTACAATATAGGATATTCATGAATCACTTTACACCCCGTTCTTAGACGTTCTTAGATTTAGTTTTAAAGTTTTTTAGATCAATTAAGTGATTTTTTCAATGAACCACACAGTGAAGCAATTTTAGTGCTGTTTACAGCGCTATCAGCGTGTCGATCTGCATGGACACCTCCCTCTAGAGTTTGCTAATTTGAACCTTCTTACTTGTGGTCCAGGTGATATTAAATTGTTTTTTTTAACCTTTCCTTGATTTTTGATGTTTTTCTGGCGATTTACGTTGAAAATACGATCCTCGGAGTAGTTGATATCTCGACCGTGCGATGACGTGCTACTTGTTATAGCCTGCCTTTCACAACATGGAAGAGATGCGGACTGCAAATGGTAGCTAGTAAAACAATGGTGTATCTACAGATGATTTGACGGGCGATTACTGCTCATGATAGCACTGGTTATATGGTGTGTGAAAATTCGTTAAAGTCCTTGTTTATGTCCCGGCGGAGCAGCGGGAAATATTTTTGTACCTCCCGGCTAAGTCCAAGTATGATCAATGGAATTGTCCCGGCAGGGCGGGGCAAGCTATCGTACATTCTTCAGGCAAAGAGTCCCGGATAACTCCCTGGCTTGCGGGGGCAATACTTTTTGTTAACATGCCAGGCTATGTCCGGCATATACCCGCTATGTCCCGGGACCCCCAGGGACAGGATTGAAATTGGACAAGTTGCATTACCTTGTGCAATCCTTGGAAAACTGTAAAAACTAACTAAATGCAAGGGTCGATTTACAAATTTACATCTTCTCTGATATTACAAAATACAATACAAGTAAGCAGGGTTGGCCTGGTATTTTCTGGTAAATACCAGGCATATTTGGTCAAAATGGGAAATATGGGAAACAAAAAAAAAAATACCGGGGGGAAATAAGCAAAAAAGTGAATTATACCCATACCCATATAATTCTTCCATTTATAACTAGTTGAGGTTTTAAACCCCCATGAGGTCTTCATATGTTCAAAATGTACTTGCCTTCCTAATATTTCCGGGTATCGCCAGCCGGGGTTATCGCCGGGGCGTATCGCCCATGTCTTTCCCAATATTTCCCAGTTTTACCAGTTTTCCCGGTATTTCCCACTTTTTCCCGCCCTAGGTGGGAAATATAATGTATTTCTCGGGAAAAATGCCAACCATGTGTAATAAAACATTCCCACTTCAAAGAATAAATAAATGGCATTAATCGTATACAGTTCATTTTTTAACATTCAAATCCATTTGTGCACACCAAACCGGAGTGGACCATACGCTATGCTGAGATGGAATTGAATGCCATGGCTTTGAATTTGGTGAATAATGCAACATAGTAGGAACAATCAGACACCCTGCCGTTGGTGGGGACATTCAGCTCTATTTCAACTGAGTATTTTTTTTGTGTGTGTTGCTATGGACTGCAATAATCTATAAAATTCCATTAACACCCATATGGGTTTGCAATCTTCTGTGGAGGTTGCTATTGTGCTTGTTCAAGATCATTGCCACAATTGTATGATTGTGTTTACAAATCCTTGTTCATTGTATTCCCTGTTCACTCATCCACGCAAAACACACAGCACAGCTTTAGTGAGCCCAATAGGTCAGTGCAGTTGCCTGCTGGTGGTCACAAGTTTTGGACTCATCTGTGCTTAAAAAGAGTCAGTTAAGTACACATTTTTCACATAACTTTGTTATTTCTAGTCAGCAAGTAAGCAACTATCCTATAATAATTATATACCAACATCATTTTGATTTGTGATAAATTTCTATTTTTTTTCTGATCGTTCCTAAATAAAGACTATAGCATGAATAGCCTTAGACTTCGCACTTTCATGTTAAATGGGGATGGTCCGATGCAAGGTCTATAAAATTTTATCCTATGGCCTTCACCCCAAAACCCATCTCGTAAGTTTTGCCGCGATATTTCAACCCATTTTCAAGTTAGAAACTAAAAATTTGATTTGTAATCCCCATAGAGAGTACTTGTAAAAATTATTATTGTAAGACCAAAAAATGGGGGGCCTATTTTTGCTATAAACATCACCAAACCAAAATCCTTTAACCCTAAAATTTCACCAGGGTAAATGAGAAAAATAGTAGACCTTTGATACCAAAATTGACCACGTACAGTAAAATTGTCGGCCCTGGGGACGAAGGCTCATTGGCCAATCGGACCATGGACCTAGTTAAGGCTTAATCTGTCTAATGTATGTCGCTATATGTAAAGGTGCATTTCTGATTCTAGCACCTTATATTTTATTCATTGATCACTGATATACTTGAGAAAAAGCTTATTCCCAAAATTTGAGATGACCCGTCTTGCGGATTTGTGTTATGAGCAATTGCTCGTTTCCCATGGTCCCATAGGCTTACTGTGCTGTAATTTCTGTCCGTGTTTACGGACAGAAAATACAACATTACGAATTTAAAGATGCGACCACCGAATTTGCAGTAAGATCGGGCACACTGGATTAATAGGATAAAGGTTTTAGAGATTATAAAAATATCAAATTCTTGTAGGTTAAATTGGGGGGACGAGGCTGTGGATCACGAAATGCCCCTTAAGTACTGAAGGATTCTTACGTTACGCGTTACCTTAAAGGTTGTTCATACTACACTGCAAGGTGCGTTGCGGTTAAGTTGCAGTGCTCGAATTGCGGTCTCTGTCCAGTATACTGCAGGCGGGTAATTAACCAGTTAATTTATTTTAACGCACGCAGCAGGTTTACGTTGAGTTGCTGCAGCAAGTGATGGATATATATCGGCCTGCATGCGCAGTGCAGTGTAGTATGAACGAACCTCTTTTTACATTCAAATACCACACTGTGCTATCATCATGGTATTTTGTAATAAAATTGGATGGATTCAGCCCAAATTTATTGGTCGAGCTATGAGTTTCAAAAATATTGGGCGAGCGCAGTCGAGCCCAACATATTTTAAAAACTCATCGCGAGACCAATAATATTGGGCGACAAATCATCCAAGTTTATCATTATTCATGCGTAGGATAGATTATTATCACGTTCGCGACACCTCAAAAGCATGATAATGTGGATACGGGGTCCAGTAGTGCCTTCCCATATGTTGCATCAAACATCAGGGACCTTAAAATTACTGTGGTATTTGGGGGTTTAGGAGCTGCAGGTATTTGCGAATTTAGGGGGTTTCTATGAAATTACAGGTGGGTGATGTTAAGCGCAAAATTTTATAGTAACTTTAGTCTTGTTCCCAGTATTTGGCGAAGTGTCCCAATGGGCACATATACTGCGAATACTCGCCCAACAAGATATTGAAAGATGAATTTCCATTCAATTACGTTCATTTTGATAGGGTTGGCCTTTCATTCCTATTTTCGAATGAGGCAATAAAATGGCACATAAAAACAGCCAAGACACCAGTAATTGATTCAGTTAAAAATAGCCGATATCCTTGCGTCTTTGGAATAGGGGTCCAAAATATTTGTATGTAGACCATGGTTTTGACATTATGAACTATAGCAAATAAGAAGGGGGTCTTTTGTTAAATTTCAAAGTCATTCTGGCATCAAAATGTTAAGAAAACAATTCCATAACAGACTCAAAGGTCAAGTCTATCTCAAATTCATATTTGAGCAGCCCTCATATATCCAACATAAGTTGGGGGGTGGCACGCATCATAAAATAGCCCTAACATCCTGTAGTTATGTTTAGGCAAAATAAATAAAAAGAAAATATTTAAATGCTCAAAGGAAGTATGCAGAGGAAACATGTGCCTTTCTTGCCTCTAAGTCCATTTGCCACTTAATACATTTATTGGCATCGCCCTGAGTTAAAACTTCCTGGGATATTCCATGTCAACACTAGAGATGTGCACCCGCAGGATGTTATGGATTTTTTCTTTTTGGTGTGATGTAGATTATTGATGAGAAATGAAAATCCTGAAATTTTGAGCTAAATACCTCCTTTCGTTTTTCCCGCAGGAAGGAACATTCAGAAATTTAGGGGGGTCACCACCAAAAATGCTGTGTGTGATCGAAGACACTTTTGTTTTTGGCGGACCATAAAACTTGTAATGGAACCCTCCAGAATTTAAAAATCACTATTGGGGGGATTTTTTTGGTGTAGAATTCAAATCTTCCCTCAAAAATGTGCATAGCTCTAATACTTTTTAAGTTATTGGGTGTAAAAATGGCAATTCCGTTCATCTGTGAGCAGTTTGGGGGGTCAGATCCCGCAAGTACAATCTTTTTACTATCCATTTTGTGGTAATCTGAGTCACATGCAGGACTTTCTACCAGTAAAATTAATAAATATATTTTTTTCTTTTTGGAATTTTTTAATATTTGTTGAAAAATCATAATTTTGCATTTGACATACATTGGCCCCCTGAAAATTAATGTTGGCATTCCACAGCATCCCCTCAACTTCAGATATGTTGAAGAGACATCATATAAGAACTACTTTTGAATAGAATCGGCTTGGTGGACTTGATGTCTTCATTGTTTTCAGCGCAAAAAACTTTTGTTGATATCCCATAGAATGTATATGGTAATATACAGCATGTACAATGACCTCTGGGGTCAACATATACCTTGTGTGGTACTGTTGGGTGTGTGATTTTGTTGTGGAAAAAAAAATTAAGACAACAAGCGAGTTCTTTCCAGGAAAGTTGTTAATGCATATATCTAAACTATCTGAAGTTAGAGGGTTGGTGCGAATGTAACCTTGGGTCAGGGGGTATAATTTAAAAAATATGTCAATAAAGTACAATTACCTTTTCAATGGGGCTGTACCTCACTTAATACTTTTCTAATGTGTTCATAATTGGTATTGCTTTAAAAGTTCTACTAGTAGCTATGATGACTAATAAGATTGGACAAGATAAAAAAGATTCTACTTTTGGAGTTAGAGTTATGAACACCCAAACTTGGCCTCGAATGAACAAAGCTTCATATTTACGCTCGTTAACTCTAAAAGTAAAACCACGCTATGATTGTCTGATTGCAAGCAGATTGAATTCTACACCATTAGTACCCACTTAAATAGTGATTTTCAAAGTTGTGGGGGAACTCCCAATTACAAATCGTGATCATCTCAACATAGTCTTTCACACTCGGGCGAACTTTTTGATGGTGGGACCACCCCCCTAAATTTTCAATTGTCCTAGCGGGAAAACGAAATGAGCTATGACGCCTCAAAATTTCAGGACTTTCTTATCTCATCAATGTCTACCACCACACGGGAAAGCGAAAAAAAACCAAAACAATGACGTGCTGCGGTGCACATCTCGAATGTTGACATGGAAGGCCCTCATGAGAGGCATAAGCACCCTACACACCTGAAAAAGCAAACCCTAATGAACCTAGGGATTCTGAGGTTTTACCAGACAAGCACTATGTTTGATTCACTAAGTGCTGAGAAGGCAAACAATAATCATGAATTTCCTACCAATACAGGAGTGTATCTTTGTCCTGTTAGGGTTTAATAGGCTAAATGTAGTGAAAAAAGTCTGGGACATCAGGTTTTGCCCCTTTCAGACAAAATTGATGCCCATCCTACGGAGGCAATTGAGCACCCACAGGGCCACAAAATTTAAACCTGGTTTAAAGGCACTATAAGTGATTTGCTAATAAATCAGAATTTAATCGAAAAAAAAAAAAAAAAATCATTAAAATAGATTTTGCATGTTTGTATCAAATACAGGATGCCTAACATTATCCTGCCAAAGACTAGGACTAGAAGCTAACCTAATAAGGCAAAAATCGAAATTGGAGTCATTAATGTCCGTACGGACATGCAGTTACAACACGTAACTGCATGGAGATTCATTATGATGTGAAAAACACGTGCCGTTTTCTTCCTTTTCTATCATTCTTCGTTGGAAGAGATAACTTCTACAGAATTATCCTTCCCTTTAGTGCCAATTATTGGAAATTTCAAATAATTTTACTCTTCAGATAGACTCACTGGACAGGTCTTAAATTATACACTCCCACCATCCTACTGAATGGTTGACTAGGATTTTACTACAGTCAGTTCTATGGGACTGTAGGGGTTTGTAAGTGTTCAGAAGCATGTTGAGGTATGATTTTGCTAAAAAAAATAGGTTAATAAAAGTGATATTGTTGAGACACTACTGTAGGTTCAATCGTGGGGGATAAGAGGAAAAAATTCTGTCTTTCCCACAAACATGGAATGAGCTAATCCCAGTCCCTTTTGTTACAACTATGGTGCAATTCAAGAGGTATGCGCGCACCATCCAGAAGGGCGGGGCTGAGCAGTTGATCGCATGGCCAAGTTTACGCGCACTCACATCTAAGTACGCTTATGTTGTAAAAGGTATTCTGATAAAGACATTAGTGAAGCACAGTGTACAGTGCTCTGTAATATGGGGTTTTATTAACAGCCTTACTCCGTCAACCTTCAAGCTGGGAGTGCCACCCCCCCCCCATGGTCTTCCTCTTTCCATTGATATTAAAATTACCAACATATCTCTGTCGTAAGAATGAAGTCATGCAATTCGCGAGTCGCACTATCCATTTCCGTGCAATAACAATCGGGCCTATGAGAAAAGTACATTTTTGCACAAAAAGAATGAATGTCGGAATTTCATGCGGATTTTGATTTTGGCTCAAAAATATGGCAAATGACACGTTTTAGACGTAATTTTAGAGCTATATTGTTGCAGATATTTGAAAACATGTACCATACAATTATTCTTAGTATACCCACACTGTTGACAAAAATGTTCGTAGTTTACTAAGAATTTCCCTTTTCTGATCTCTTAACGAAATTACAATTTGGGATGCAGAAAACTTAAAGGGGGATGACCCGAGTTTACCTCTATACATTTTTCAATCCTGAAGAATGGCCTGTTCACCCCAAAACCCACCCCCATCTGTAAAATTTCCCGCCGATATTTCAACCCTTTTGAAGTGAGAGCAAAAACGGTAGACTGCTGCAAATGAAGGTATTGCCATTTATACCGTCAAGCTCTACTGCACCACATCATCATACAGCGCATGACGGAATCAATTGTAACCTCAATTTGCATCCATGGGACTTCTATATGAAACGTGACACGTCTACCCTAAAAACGTGATTTTGTAATCCCGGAGAGTATCTGTGTAAAATTAATTGGTCCGACCAGGAAATGGTGCATTTTTTTTGCTCATAGCATCCAAACCAAAGATCTTTTAGCCCTTAGATTTAACAGAGTAAATGGAAAAATAGTAGCTTTCATCTGATACCACACATTTTTGACCACTTCCGGTAAAATCTGGGGTCCTGGGGACGAGGCTATTAGCAATCGGACCATAGACCTTTAAAGATTAGTTTAGGAATGGAGGTAAAATACCACACATATATATAACGCTGGTCGTTACATATTTCCCCGTATATTATGTGCGTTTGTAACTTAAAGGGGCTTGTTCCGATAGTACTTTTGGGAGTGCC
Source organism: Ophioderma brevispina (assembly GCA_023653785.1). Taxonomy (NCBI): domain Eukaryota; kingdom Metazoa; phylum Echinodermata; class Ophiuroidea; order Amphilepidida; family Ophiodermatidae; genus Ophioderma; species Ophioderma brevispina. The sequence continues at coordinate 12,333 of JAMKCH010014757.1, read as the reverse complement.
GGACCCCCCTGATTTACCCGGAAGTAGTATCGATTTTGATATCATATGAAAGCCGGTATTTTTCTCATTGTCGTCGGAAATTTGAGCCCTCGCACTCCTTTCCATTCCCAAGATATAACACCAAACCGCCGTTTTAGTGGTTAACAAACCCCTTTTATTACACAGTATGGAATAGGGCTTGCAAACATGCATTATGCGTCTACCATCAACGCAAGTTTGTTTCCCACGGGACTTGATGGGGAGTATGTACAAGTTCTAGGCTCTCATATCAATAGAGAACACATACCATAATCGGAACAACCACCCCTTTACGGTTTTTAATGTAAGACTATGAGCTAGAAAATATTTTTATACTAATATTGTTAAATACGTCAGTAAGTCATCCAAAATGCATATTTTATTTTAACCTTTTTATTTTACTAAATGGTTTTAAAAATCTCTTCCTGCCTTTTTTTGAATTTGAAAACAAAAATCCTTCATATATTTAATTTCATCCATGTATGTGAAATTTGTAAAATTATTAGTGAAGTGGATAAGAATGACTTGTAGACCTTCAGTTCTTGGTTCGATCTCATAAGTTAACATGTTAAAAATTTACTCTTTAAATATTTTAAATTAATGGTGACACTAGAATACGTTATACATTATCTTATGAATCAAAGGTATATGTTTGCAAATCTATTTTTCTTCATGTTTTCCCCCTTTTATTGTCTTTTTTTTTCACAAATCCTAAAAAAACTGCTTTACCAATACAATTGCGTTTGTATGACTTTCTAGCTTAACAACGTTAACAATCGTGTGAAGACTGTACTAACGTTTTAATTCTTGAACAAATCAAAACCAACAATATTTAATGGTGAAGCTGTGATTTCACGCCGTTATTTTACGTTCTTTTGGCATGGTTTCGTATTTCTACGGCCCAATTATTTTACGTTCTGCGCAATTGTGGCGTGATTGTGATCCCAGCTTGCCCGTTAAAACTACGTTTTTAAGTTTTCATTTTTAAAACAGTGCACCACAACAAACCCCTTTTAATTTTGACTGCATACACCAACCCCAGCTTCACCCCATGTTTTCGCTCTTATAAGGAGGGTAAGTAAGTAAGTAAGTAAGTAAGTAGTAGTAAGTAAGTAAGTAAGTAATTAAGTAAGTAGTAAGTAAGTAATTAGTGTAGTCAGTAAGTCCGAGTCATCAGTCCGTACGTAGTAAGTACCAGTCGTATAATAATACGTACGTAGTAGGTAGGACTAAGTACATCAAATACAATCAATAAATAAATAATAAATAAATGAAAAATCCTAATACAACACAAAAATATTTTGACTAATAAGTACATAAATAAATAAATATCACCACATACACCAAAATAGTTTGACCTAAATCATGCATTTGTCCACCTGGAATAAGACAGCATGGCGAGAGCTATGCCAGGGGGCTCATGCCCGAGCATGTGTGATTAATCACAACCCCTGGGAAATCACACATAAAAAACCCGGAAATGGGGATGCCCCTTTAAACGATTTAGTAAAAACAAGGAGATCCGTGCCTTGTGCATAACCAATCCCCCTAATACAATCCCAATTACATTTCTTATTCTGTCTGCTTCTTGATGGGTTTACCGATCCAAGTCCACATTTTGTTGGGCTGAAAATTCGTGAAATGACGCCGAAGTCAGGCTTCAGAGGATTCTTCGGCTTGGAGAATGAGTCAGGTCCACGCTTCTCCGTGGATTTATCTTAGACGGTCCTAGGAAGTCGGTAAGTTTTTGGTGTGAGTGCGTTGGCATGCTACATTCACACACTATCATGAACAGCACTGATAATTTGTGCAGTCTAGCTTGTTTGGAATGTAATATCGTTCTGTTGTGGGAATTCAGTTGATTCGTAGCGGTTGGAATGAAGCCTGAATGCTATGTAGATATTTGCCTGAGATGCATGATAATTATGTTCAATCCTTGGAACTGTAAAAAACTAACTCAAAGTGTAACGGTGATTGTTTCAAATTCAACATTTATAATTTAAATCTTCTCTGCATGTCTGAGATGACAAGTAAGCCGGGATGGTTCCTGGTATTTTCTGGAATAGACCATATCGCTAATGGTAAATATCAACAGAGGGCGCTCCACCGCCCAAAGCATGATGGGATCGAAAAGGGGGCAAACACGAACCCGGAAGTGTCTATCTCCGATCGCCGCTGTGTTACGCATAGAAACCAGGCATGTAGGCCTAGGAGCGGCAATCACTCTCGGCGGCCTTCCAATCCGACAAAAATTCTACAAATTTGATAACGAGAATAGATGGTACAAGTTGATAAATTTAAATACAATTTGATATTCATAATGAGCCCAATATTAGGGAAATATTGCTCTCGATATAAGCTATTTATTACTTGTTTCCGGGAGAATTCATACGCGGATAGCATGATGAGCCTCTTTTTATTTTGAGTTGGCTTGGCCTCCCTATATCGGTATATCGGGGGTACATATGGCACAATAATTTGCGAAAATGGGGCCCTATCTAAAAGGCCCTTTTACAGACTTTACCCGAACAAGGAAGGAAGGCAAAACAGTGTAACCACACCAAAACAGCTACGACAAGAAAAGAAATTTTACCTTCCCAATATAAGCTAATACCGTTATATAAGCCCCCATAACCAGGAAAAAGAGTCCTTTATGTTTGCGATCCTTTCTATTTTAGGGATTTTATTCAAAGTACCTATACTCAGCTAGTTTCCTATATTAATTTGGCTATCTTGCAAGTGTTGAAAAATATATGAACAATATTGTCGAGCCTATATACCATTTTAATTAAAAAACTATAGCTTAGGACGGGTGCATGGCATGGGTTAGTACATACACTAAATGGTTCTTTTATTTTTCGCCCTGACAGTGACTTCTAAGTAGTGACAGCTTATTCTAAAATTAATTAATAGGCCATCGAATTTTTACACGTTAACCAAAAGTCACATACTGTTATACAATAGTAATTTTAGCTAATTTTATTTACATAAAAAGGGCATATACAATGATTAAAGATCCACAATAATCCCAGCAGCTACCAGCCTTATAGGCATACACTTCGCAAAATGCGCCAATATGGGACGCTCTGGTTAACAGTTTTTAACACTAAACAAAATAACCATATATCTCTTCAGGCACACCATATCTCCGATTGTTATTACAACCAAGAACAGCACAAGGATCGACAACCTAACATGATAAAAAGTCCTAAAAGTAGTTTAAAAGAGTAAGGATTTTAAGCCTTCGCCGAGCAAATGATGTGGTTGTATGTAATTGTTGTAATGTGCAATGTAGAGTGATGTAAAAACACTTTTCGACAACACGCCAGATGAAGTGATAGAGTCATTAAAAGTTGCTAACACTAAAAGAATACCCATATATTCCTTTCAAGATATCTCCGATCATTATAACAATCAAAAACAGCGAAACGATCGCCACTTAGGGTGATAAAAAAGAGTCCTAAAAGTATTGAAAAGAGTTAGATTTTTAAGCATTCGCCAAGCAAAGTACGTAGTTCGTCTATGTAAATAAACGGGCTGGGATAAGTGGGGACAGCGGACGCGTGCGGCGGTCTTGCCCCTTTTTCGGCCCCATGACGCATTGCGGTCCGATTAGCGAAAACCTTTATACCAGGCATATTTGGTCATAATGGGAGATACTGGGAAATACTCAAAAAAAAGTGAATTATACCCATTCCCAGATTATTACCTAACATTTATAACTCGTAAAAATAGTCATTTGATTTTGAGGTTTGAAACCCCTGATAGGAACGATCAGAAAAAAAAAAAACAAATTATCAACAAAATTCAAAATGATGTTGTTGGAAGAATATATAATTGTGTCAGTAGTAGGAGGAGAGGTTGCCTTACTTAACTCGACTAGAAATATAACAAAGTTAGAGTAAAAAATGTGTCCTAAACACATTCTTTTTAAAACAAGATGAGCTTCAAAACTTGTGACCACCAGCTTGCAACTGCACTGAACGTTTGGGCTCATGAAAGCTGGGCTGTTGTGTTTGCCAAGATAATCAATAGTTTGGCGTGAAGAGTGAAACAGGGAACACCAATGACAAGGATTTTGCGCAACACAGGTGACAATTCTTGGATATGGTCAGTGAACAGAGCACATAACAACCTCCACACAGCAAGGTTTTAACTTGGCTTAAATTACACCCAATAAGGGTGTTAAGTGGAATTTAATAGATTTTACACCGGAATGATTGTCCTAGCAACACCACAAAAAAACTTACTGAAGTTGAAATAGAGCTGAATGTCGCCACCAACGGCAGGGTGTCTGTTGTTCTAGTCCCAATAATTGGGACTTCACATGATAGTTCTGTTTAACAATATGCCTTTAACAGTCTATATGTGAGTCCCAAAACATTATGTGGATCAGCTATGACATTTTGGTGTAGCCTTCAAATTTCGACACTGGCAACAGTCACTTACAATTTTTATATAACACTGGTGCTTTCGCTAAAACACTATTCTACCTTTAGCAACAGTAATATCCAATTTTAAATACAAGCTTAAACTTTCACTAAGCACCTGGCAATACAATATCAGGACTTAGTCACAGTCAGAACTTAAGTACAAGTCTTGAAATTTCATTAATTTCACTTCTTAAAAGTTGAAGCTATTACGTCTATACTGTTGGTTGATAAAACACTCTAGAAAAGAATACTTTCCAAGGTGGACTCGGGTTAATATATTATTCGCATGAAGCGTTGAAAATTATTGGAGGAATGTGAGACAAAAATTTTGTCATATAGTGTTAAACACTATTTTGGCATGACTCCTCCATTGAGTAAGTTAATGCATTATGATAATTGTACATAAGGAGGAGTCGCGCTCAGCAGGACTACTGCTTGTTCCTACCCATGAGGTCTTCATATGTTCAAAAAGTACGCATCTATAGTATTTCAGGTTATTGCCACGATTCCAATATTTACCCGTATTTTCCTAGTATTTTTTAAAAACATTAAAAAAAAAATTTCCCCACTTTTTCCGCCCTAGGTGGGAAATCCTAGTATTTTCCGGGAAAAATTGCAACCCTGTAAGTACATTGTAAGTAGGCCAATGCTCTTTTTTGGGGGGGGTATTGGTGCTGCAAATTAAAGGTGCAAAACTTTGAAAAATAATAAAAACATTCCACTTCTAAGAATTTAGGCTAAATAAATGGCAAATACTCAGTTACTACAGTTCATTTTAACATTCAAAAATAATTTGTGCAACAAAGCCTGACGTGTGACCATACGCCTGATATGGAAAATTGAATATGACCAATGGCTTTTTTACATTGGTGAATCATGCATAAATAGACTATGCATGAATAACCTAGAACTTCGCCCTTTCATGTTAAAGGGGGATGGTCCGATGCAAGTTTATAAAATTTTCACCCATATGGCCTTCACTCCCAAACCCCATCGTAAAGTTTGTGCCGATATTTCAAAACCATTTTCAAGTTTAGAGCTAAAAAAGTGATTTGTAATCCCCATAGATTACTTTGTAAAATATTATTGCGTCTCGACCAAAATGTGGCCTATTTTTGCTCATAACATCCAAACCAAACATCTTAACCCTAAAATTTCACAGGGTTAAATGAGAAAAATAGGTTAGACCCTTCTGATACCAAAAGTTGACCACTTAACAGTAACAATCTGGGGGGCCCGGGGACGAGGTACTTTGGCAATCGAATCGGAACCATGGACCCTAGTTTAGGCTTAATCTGTCCATCATGTATGTCGATAAATTAAAAGGTGCAGTTCTGATTTCAGCCCTTCTGTTTTATTCATTGATCACTGGAATATACTTGAGAAAAGGTTATTCCCAAAAATGTGAGGCGAATCCCGATCTGAGGTGGTTTGTGTTGAGACAATTGCTCAATTTCCCCTGGTCCCATAGGCTACTGTGCGTAATTTCTGTCCGTTTTTTCGGAAAGAAAATACAATTGCAATTTCTTAAGATGCGAACCGACTTATTGCAAGTAAGATCGGGCACACGTGGATACTAAGGCTCTAATGGTTCAGCTGATCTAAAAATCTCAAACATCTTTAGGTAAATCAGGGGGACGAGGATGTGGATCACGAAATGCCCCTTTAAGTAATGAAGGATTCTTACGTTACGCGTTACCTTAACACCTCAAAATACCCCCACTGTGATCATCGTGGTATTGTGGTTATATTGGGGTTACAGTAGTGCACTTACCATCTGTTTGCATTACAAAACCATCAGTGACCTTGAAATTCCGTGGTATTTGGGGGTTAGGCAGCAGCCTGCGGTTATGCGATATTTAGGGTTTCTTATGTGAAATTACGTGGGGGTGTTAAGCTAAAATTTTACCAGCTAACTTTAGTCTTGTTCCCAGTATTTGGCGAGTGTCCCAATGGGCACGTTTCTATGCGAATACTCGCCCAACAAGATATTGAAAGATGAATTTTCCATTCAAATACGTTCATTTTGATAAGTGCCTTCATTCCTATTTTAGGAATGTCGTGCCACAAAAATTGCACAATAAAAACAGACACTGACCATCCGTATTGATTCCAGTAAAAATAGTGTATAGCCACCCTGCGTCTTTGAATAGGGGTCCCAAGGATTTGTAGACCATGGATTTTTGACATCATGAATTAGAATGCTAACAAAAGAAGGGGTCTTTTGTTGATTAATTTCAAATTCATTCGGCATCAAAAATGTAGAAAAACCAATTCCCATAATAGCCTCAAAGTATATCTCAAATTCATATTTTTAAATATGTTTTTTAGTTTTTGGGGTAAAAATTAGGGGGGGGCGGGGGGGGCGCGGCCCGGGGGGGTGTGCACAGCATCCTAAAATGCTCCTAACATCCTTAGTTGTTGAGGCAAATAAAAAGAAACACTTAATTAGCTCAATGCCTGGTATGCACCGAGGCAACGTGCCTTCCTTGCCTCTCAGTCATTGCCCACATAATAATTTTTATTGTGGCATCGCCTGAGTTAATACGTCTGAGGGCATACGACATCCCTATCACACTGAAAAAAGCCAACCCTAAGGAACCTAGGGGTTGGGAGGCTTCTACCTAGACAAGCAACTATGTTTCTGGTGTGCACTAAGTGCTCAAGAGGCAAACAACATAATCAGGATGTTCCTACAAGATCATGAGTGTATCGTGGTCATGTTAGGGTGGTTTAATAGGCTAATGGAGAAAAATGTTCTGGAACATCAACTTGTGTTGGGCCTCTTTAGTTTCCACACCAAAATGATATGCCCTCCTAGTGATGGGCAATTGCGCACCCACAGGGCCACAAAATTTAAACCCTGGTTAAAGGTCACTTACTCTAGGGATTTGCTAAATCAGATAACTGACAAACCATCATCAAAACCAGATTTTTGCCTTTGTGGTATCAAGTACCAGGTATCCAAATACCTGCAATGATAGGATAGAAGCTACATTAATAATGTGACAAATCTGGATAATTGATTAAATGTTAGTCATTACCTGTCCGTACGGACACCTTACTACACAATAACGGAATGGAGATCATGATCTTTTGAACATCTGCCGTTTCTTCCTTTTCTGTCAATTATCAGTTGAAGAGATAAACCTATACAGAATATACAAGAGTGGAAAAACTTTCAATTTCAAATATTTTTACTCTTCCAGTTATAAATAATGATAGTGTCTTTAAGTCACAACTCCCTAGCCATCCCTATGAAAGGTGACATAGTAGTGCTTTTTACTACAAGACGTATGGGACTGTAGGGTTTGTATAGTGTTCCGAAGCACTGTTGAGGTTGATTTTGGCTAAAAATAGGTTAATTAAAGTGATATTGTTGATAAACCTACTGTAGGTTCAAATCTTGGTGGATAAGAGGACAAATTCTTTCTTTCCCACAAACAGACTGAGCTAATCCCAGTCCCTTTTGTTATCTAACCTCTGGTGCACTTCAAGACGTACGTGTGCGACATCCAGAAGGGCGGGGCTGAGCAGTTGATCGCATGGCCAAGTTTACGCGCATCACACTCTAAGTACGCTTATTTTGTAAAAGAGTATTCTGATAAAGACATAGTGTAGCACAGTGTACAGTGCTCTGTAATATGGGATTGATATTTACATTGTAAATCACCTTTCTGCACTTTCAGTGTTATCTTGAATTTGCACCATTATCGAACACTCTATAATACCACATGATAAATACAATTAGAGAAAACAATAGGTTGGAACACTCACCACCAAAGGTGAAAGAAACCCTATAGATGGCATGTGGATATCCCCACTCAGAGATTAAAAAACCAGTTTGTAAAGGGTCTGTTCTGTGAGACTCTTAGTAATGTGAACCCTTCCAAAGTTGCCCCTGGAGAACTACTTCTTGATCAATACTCACCCCCCACAGCTGTTTGACCCCATGCAAATTGTCTCTTTTATTTTATAGTAGATAATTTTTAAGTATTGGCGACACAATTTTGAACACCTGATTTAGTAGGAGGACCTATTACCTCGTCGTTCGTTCGTTCGTGCAGCCAAAATCACAGTGGAAGATCCCTTCTTTAACTCAACTGATAGTTTCATCATCCATGTTGATCAGGCTGGAATTCCTCTTGGGGACTGTAGACCTCCCAGTCATCTATTATGTGGCTAATGTTTTTGTGCTCTCCACACATCGCAGTTTGGTGATGGTTCTGCTCCGATCTTGTTAAGGAAGTTCTTTGTACGAACAAGGCCAGTTCTGAGTCGTTGGAGGTTGACCCATGCTTTTCCTAATCAGGTCACAGCCTTTGGGCTTGCTAGATGGGCTTTCCACAAACTGCTTTAGGTTCACATTAGTGATGACCATTTCTCAAAACTCAAACCATCTGTCATGATCCAAGAAGATCGATAGAGATACTGTGACTGCAGTGTAATGGATTGGGTAGCAAAGCAATTCCGTGGAATTCTCTCTGATCCGCAAAGGTGTTTGGGTGGTGGGATTAACTCCAGGTCATCACATTTCTTTGTGCGAGCTTATCGTCATTACCCTACCTTCTCAAAAATAAGAAAAAATGATTGTGGGAATCTTGCCATAGGCCTACCAAGGTCCATAATTGTATGTTATATCGCCCTCTATAGCCTATTTCCCATAGAAAGACGTTTAAACTGATTTTTATGCCACAAAGGTGAAGTCTTCAAGTGACGTCCCTACTCTAGCTTACTCTTAGATTAAGCACAGGTTTGTGAAAGGGTTCAAAGGTGAAGAACCCTGGGAGGGGATTGTATGTAATTTGTCAGAAATTAAAGCACAGATTGTAAAGGGTCGATTCTTGTAGGACTACCCAAAGTAGGATGACCCCTCCCAATAAAGTTGTCGCTGTAAAGAGACGACTTTTTACCCTTACACAGGACTACTCGCTATAACAAAAAAAATACTATTACTCTTGTCACCTGACCCTCCCAAAGTGATATTTGCAAGCCCCTCAAATGACCTGTACAATGTCTTGGCTGCTTCATTGAATTTAGCCAAACGTCCTTTCTGTGCATGGTTGCTCAACAGGGGCAGGACCAACAGAGTTCCATTGCCGGTGGTGCTGTTTCCACAAACCACATGTATCCTGATCTGTTTCCAGGTAGCCCCATTTTGCAGGGAACCTCAGGTTGGCGATTGGACTGCGTCTCGATCTGTGGAGACAACCGCCATTTCAGCCCATGAGGAATCATCTCCAGGTGGAAGAGGCTCATCGAATTCAACACCAATAGATGTACTTAGTGGATAGTAAGGTCTTTCTTTCAACAAGGCGGCTCTCTAAACTCCTTAGGACTGTTTCAAGGGGGACTTTGTATTAAAAAACTTTCTCTGGATTAAAGTGGTTAGAGTACCCGGTCTCTGTCCATACAGTTGCTTCACATAGATACTTGGCAACTACATGTGTACAGCTCGCTACACTTCAATACGGATGTATGGTGGAGCGATTCCTGCTTTTTAAAGGATGTATTCAGTTTGGAGTTGGAAGAGCCCTCCTGTGATAAGCCGGCAGAAGGCATTGAACAGTGGGTCAAGCTTCTTGGTATGGGTTGATATTGCCCATGACAAGGGCAGCATCCGTTGTACCTGGAGTGCCAATGGTTAGTGCTATCGATCTTAAGGTATGTGGGCGAGTAGGACCCCAATTGTGCCAGTGAGTGTCTTATGGAAGGTCGTATAGAGAGAGTCAGTCCAAGGGTAAACTTAGGAGACAGGTTATCGCAGTATCCAGGAGGTGGTTCCAGACTTTTAGTTATGTTGTTAAATTGAGCTACATAACATTTGGCTTCATGGCTGCGTAGTGGAAACCACACCCGTGCCTGGCTGGTGTACATGGTGGTTTTCCTCGTAATAAGGAGTCAGTCATCCAAAGCTTTGGAGAGTCTCTCTTCAAATACTGTGAAGTCTTCCAACTACTGGAAGTCTTCCAACTACTGTGAAGTCTTCAAACTTGTTAAGATGATCCGAGATCGTCTGCATGAAACTACAGGTTCCTGCAATCCTAGGTTGGTTGTTGGTATAGATTTAATTATGATACAATATAACAAGTTGTGGGAACCACTTTGTACTTACTGTGGGTTCAGTCTTGGTTATGTAATTTTGTTTAGTTACCAGGAAAAACAAAAAGGCAATTGGGACTGGGCAAAAATAATTCATAGAATATGGCAAAGTGGAATGCAAGTTGAGAGACATGGTTCTACCTCAGTAAGCTTTTAACTGGCAAGTAGGGTGCAGTTTGTACTTATCCTTCCTTTAAAGGTGGTTGTTCCGATTTATGTGTATTGTGTTCTCTTTTACTTGCTATGGAGAGCATGGCACTTGCACAAACCCCATCAGTACCGTGGGAAACAACTTGCGGTTTTGATGGTAGCGCAATAATGCAGTTGCAAAGCCCTATTCAATTCTGTGCTAATAAAAGTGGTTAACCCACTAAAACAGCCATTTTTTGGTTTATATCTTGGGAATGAAATGGATCGAGGGCTCAAAATTTCAGGCCGAAAATGAGAAAAAATACAGGCCTTTCATCTGATATCAAAATCGATACTTACTTCCGGGTAAATCGGGGGGTTCCCAAAGACGATCGGAACATGCCTTTAATTTAAACCATTCCTAAGAAAATGAAATATTTCCCAATTTTAGAAAGGGACAAAATGGTATGAAAAAAATATTTCAGACATAATGAATTGACCCTTTCTGAAATCACTTCCACAAATTTGAAAACAATTTAAGGTTACATTCTGTAAAAACAGTAAAAAAAATCAAGAATTTGTGGCAGTTTGTGGCCATTCCTGCAACAGAAAATCAGGCTGTGACATCCCTGACCGAAGAATTACCAGTGTATCAACATGTTTTTTGAACATGATTTTTTTTCAAAAGCATTCAGATCAGGATTCCGACATGGTACTTCAGGCTTGTAGTAATATTGATATTGACAAATGAAAGGTGGATAAACGGGTTAGCACATATACAATACCAGTACTCTGTGAGTGATGGCTACATGTTTTCTAGTTGATAAACTTTTGCTGCAGTAATGTCAGCATCCTGGGCTGAGAACGCTGGAGAAGTGAAGCTTAAAAGAAAATTATTATAAGTTACTCCTCCCTTTTTTACAAAATGTAACACCCAAATTGTTTTCAAATTTGTGGAAGCGATTTCCAGTAGTAAGGGTCCATTTCATTATGTCTGACTATTTTTCATGCATTGTGTCCCTTAAAGATGTTAACTGATAGCAGCTCTATGATCCTGCATTTATTGGGAATCATACTCTTGTACATGCACTGGCTAAAGACTCATTACAGGTGTGCAAAGATTGACCTCTAACAACTATGTAACCTTGACCTCCATTTCAAACTGCAGTAGCCATAATGTAACACATACATGTGCATTCCCCCGGTACACTATTTTTTTTAACCCCGGAAAAAAACTATCACCGATTTACAAAAAAGCCCACTCGAGAGTTTGGTGTCAATTGATAGCGGCAAAAGATGCACAGTGTCCTGAACTTAATCCAGTGGTTGGCAAATGGAGTTATTATGTATGATGATGGGGTTACAATGTTCCAAATAAATTTGTAGAGGAATAGATTATTGACGGGCATACTACTCGTGCAGAATAAATTACATTTCAATAATTTACTAGTGTGCATCTGCAAGAGGCCTCATAGGGATTGCTTAGGTGTGTGTGTGTTGTCAGGGGCGGAGCCAGGGGTGGCAAGGGGGCGGCCGCCCCTTGAGATTTTCAAAAGTGGAAAAACGGGGGTTTGCGCAAAAATTAGGGGCTTTTAACCAAAATGAGTTCATTTTGTACTGTTTTGCCCCCCTATTATGTTTCGCCCCTCCT
>JAMKCH010014756.1:0-31132 GCA_023653785.1 Ophioderma brevispina | reverse complement strand
AGGTGTTTGCTGTTCCATTTTGGGGGTGTTGTAGGGTTAATACCTATGGTATCAGAGCATCTTGTGAGTTATGTTCTGGCCGGACTTGTTCCTTAAACTGCTGGAGAACATTGCATACACATCAGTGCTGTTTTCTGGTATGGCTAGCTTATTCCAGGGTTTTCACTCCTGGCTGATCACCCTGCCTATGCTAGCATCTTCAGTGTCTCAGCAATTGTATGACAGCGATACCCTCCCATTTAGGTATTGTCCATTACCTTGGAGGATGAGAACAAATTTAGTTCAAACGGCAGAGTGCGAATGAGGGAGAAATCCCCGGCCAATGGACAACAACATATTTGCTGCTTAAACATGACAGCACAGGGGCGTATTATAAATTGAAATTCTTCGGCATCATGCTTTCACGACAGGGCGAACTACAATTTACTGAGTAGACCTCGGCTCTGTTATTTCCAGAACTAAAACTGTCCAGGGCCAATCCCCCGTGCAGTTTGCCAGAACTGGAATAAAATATTTCTGGCAACAATTTGGATTACGAAATCGAAGAAATTACTCTAATAATACTTCGGAAGGTAGCTGGACAAACGTCCAAGGATGACTCTATGACGGATCAGTGGGAACTCGGCACCCACACGAACTGCTGCCCTGATAATGCCTCGTCTAGCTACTTTCAATCCTCTCTTAGTGGTCGACGTACAACATGCGCACTTTGCATCAACAAGGAAGTTCCCAACTGTTCACAGGCTGCAATGATGTAGGACTTGACATTGTGGGTATTCAAGAACATCGCCTAATCACAACATCACCAACTGACGACGTATGGTCCTGACGACAGAAACTGGGTACTCGTTTACCTCTGTTCTCCAGACCAGAGACATGGAGGGGTCGGATATTGGCCATGACCAAGCATGTCCACAGAGTGCCTGTTGAGTGCACAATCAGTCAGCCAGCGGATCCTTACAGCTACTTTCCATGTAATAACCACGGCTCACAGTACAACTGTCTATGCTCCACCAGAGTCAGCTAGGACACAGGACAAGGACAAACCTTTATGACACTCTCCAAAGAACAACCTTGAGACTGTAAAGAGGCATGATATCCATCTACGATCCGGGGACTTCAATGCCAGAACTTGGCAAGGATAGCCACCAATGTCTAACCCAATACCTTGTACTTGTAGATTATCTCCCCATAAGACCGTCCTCGTGAAGGGTAACCGGGCTGATGAGAGCGGCCTGCCTAATCTTTTGTTTTTAGCGATGTGTAGTTTGCAAACCAATGAAGTCTGGTCACCAGCAGCTTTGAAAATGGGTCAGGATCTATTATATCCACAATTGGTTGGGGGAGGGAGTTCCAAGATAAGATTGTTGATGGGAAAAATGAGCCTGCAACGGGCTGTTGAGGAGAAAGTTTGAGTTGCTTTGGATACTTGCTTGTGTGCGTCCGTCTTGTGTCTTTTCAAACGTCCCACTTCGCTAAGTGCGTATTAGATCAAAGTCGATTCCAAATTTCCCCTGAAGTATTTTAATATGGAAAGCACTAAGACCTTGGAGTATCCTCCGTTTCTCCAATGGTGGATCCCATTTAATTTTGTAACATGTCATCAACAATTGAAAATCTGTCATAGTCCCTTAATACGAAGCGGGCACTCTTCTTTGCCCATTCAATGAGATCCATTTTTCCTCTTGTCATGGGGTTTCCAAGTAAAACCGTACTCGAGATGGGGTCTAACTAAGGTTGATAAAGCTTCCCCTTACACTGCATGTCCTAGAGCGTCGTAGACGTTCCTTCTGAAGTTAGGACTTCTGATGAAGTAGTTGTGGTCCTCACTGTTACCATGAGGAAACTACCACCAATGGTGAGAGGCTTGTTTCACTCTGTCAGAGAACCTCTACGTCCACCAGGCAATATTCCGCCCAACCAAGCATAGCCGTCATGGACCTGGAATGCACCCAAATGGCTCCAAATCCCAGCTGGACCACATCATAGTCATGGTCACATGGGTTGATTCTCTCCTACTCCGTAACTGAAGCCTACAACACTGTGGAGCTTTGATCGATCACAGCCTTAGAACATCTAAAAGGTAAAGCCTGTAGAAGACCAAAGTTTGACTGGAAGAAGATACAAACTCCTTCTTTAAAACCAATTTCAGATCGACGTTCCAATAGGTTCAAATCTTCAAGAACTGGACTCATCTGTGTCAATCACTGAACGTTACAACCTAATTGAGGAAGCGGTTGAAGCAGCAGCCAAGAGTGGTTTGGCCAAATGCAGCCTGTTGACATGCTGACTGGGTGTCTGAGAAACCTTACGGCTGAGACGGAGCGAGACAAGGCAAAAAAAATTCCTCATTGATAGAACCAACCATTCAAGGAATGCATGTGTCATCTACAATTGCAAGGCTGATGAATCATATACATCTGATGAACTGGCCACCTCAACAAACGAGATGGTGACTTGAAAAGTTCAGCTGGCGGGTGATGTAATACAACGTGGACAATTATGCACGAATCTCTGGCAGGATGAAGAGCTTCCACCAAAAAAGTCAAGAAAAGGGAGTGTACGAGCCCCATCAAGTTGAAAAAGAACTTCTTGATGAGTGGCGGCAATACTTTAGCTCTCTAGTCAACAACGATAATGGTCTACCAACATCTGAACTACCTTCTCCTGCTGATCAGGACCTTCCTATAATCTTCCAAGACCCACCTTCCCTCGAAGAAACCAGAAAGGCATTCAAGGAATGAAAAACAACAGGCAGCTGGAGTGGAAGGTGCAATAACATCAGAAGCACTCCAAGTGGTGGGGAGGGTAATGTTTTGCAGGTCATCAACAAGTTGTGCGTTGAAGTTTCCACCACTCTTACAAAACCCCCGAACAGTGGATCACACTAACAATCATTGGGTGCCTTTGCTCAGAAAGATAGACCTCAGCTGCATGAATAATACAGAGATTCCGTTGATCAGTGGCAAGCAAAAGTCTACAACAATCCTGTTACAAGAATACAGAGCATGTTTGACTATACTAAGATCCAACCAGCTGGTTTTCTTCCGCCCAGGTTAGAAGCTGTGCCATCGGTTCACATCCTGAGGATATCCGGACCTTTCAGAGTTATCACTCCCACTCACTATCACCTTCATCGATTTTAGAAAGCCTTTGAACTCGATCAACAGGAAGGAGGTCATGTTCTCGGTTCTTCGGGCACTATGTATCCCAGACAGGTTTGGTAAGCCATAGCGTTCCCTAACAGCAATTCAAAAGCGCTGTTATGGAGATGGAATATCCGGAGCCCTTTCCTCGTTTCACAACCGTGTACTGGCCGGTAGATGGTAGTACTCCCTTTATTTTCATTGTCTGATAAGACTGCTTCTGCAAAAGGCCTCTAAAGATACAATTCCGGATTGTATGACACTCATCGTCAGTCCAGGAGGTATCCAGCCAAAGTCTTAAACGACCAAGATTTCGCTGACGATATCACCCTACTGGAGTCTTCAATCACTAGAGCTCAGGCACAGTTTCAGACAAGGCAGCTGCAGCTGAAGAATTGGGCCTTAGCATCAGTGTGCAAAAGACTGAGTACATGACTACCAACTGCAACCCACTGCTCAAAGTTTATGGCGAGTGCATCACCTCTCCGACTTCAAATATCTTAGTTGTATGATGGCTTGCCGTTCTAAAGACCTTAACAGCCGAAAAGCCCTTGCCTGGGGCAGCATTTTTGAAATTGGAGAGCGCGTATGGTACGTCAAAGTATAGCATCGAAAATGAAAGTACACTCTTCAAGCCCAACTGCTTTACGTATTTTTTTGTATGATGGCTTCAAACCTGGGTGCTGACAAACAATTTGTAGACTTAAGTCAATTCCTTTCGAACATGTTGCTACATAACTCATTCTTCATCTAACGTCACTCATTTCTTTGTCAATTCCTAACGATGCCAGAGGAGAGTTTAGTAGGTTATCTGCTTTCACACACCACGCATGGCAAGAGGAGCCATGCTGACCGAGAACATCATATCTCTCCTACCTCCAAAGCCTCTTGGGGGATTCAAACAACATGTTTCAAAAAAGGCTATCTTATCCTCCGACTTGCCCAAACAAGTGACTGGAGGTAAACTTGCGATCGGCCTGCTGCACAGTCGAGCTATGCTGATGATGAATGACTTTTAAAGGTTTAAGGGTTAGGACAAACAAAGTAAAACAGATTTGTACATTTTTATCTTTCCTGGCAGATGGCCAGCGCCTGTTAGTGTGAATCCAAAACATGTGCACTTGGCTGGATTTGAACCCGACCTTCATACTAAACTACACACGCTCTTGGGCCACTGAGCTATCAGGCAGGGTTTGGTAGAGGAGCAATAGATATTAGGATCTGAAAAGTGTCTTAACATGCGCTGGCCATCTCCATGGACAGATTAATAATATACATCCTTGTCAACCTGGAGAACTCTATAGTTGCTTCAAATGACCACTGTCCATATGTGGTGCTTGACCTCATTACCATATATGAACCCAACTTGACTTTGCATGTGAACTTGTACTTTGCAACATGAACGATTACATTTTGGCCTACCTCACAACTTGACCAAAGATGAGCCTTTGACCTTGAAATAAGACCTTAAACTTCATTAACCTATGAAGGGTTCCATTGTTGTATCTATGACCCCGTGCGTACCGAGGCAAAAAAAAGGGTCGATCCGGAAGGGGCAAAATTCACACGTCTGTCCTGCAGAGAGGACAAATTTGCATGTCTTTCTAAATGATTTGCTCCTACTAAGTTTTAAAGTGCCAATCATTGGAAGTTCAATATTCCCACTGCTGTGTGATGGATGCTGACTTTTGGTAAAGCAGCTTGTTGACATTGTTCCCGTATGGTGGGAGAATTCTACTGATGTAAGAATATTATAGGAATTTTTATGGGAACTTATTAATATGAAATTCGCAGTTTACTCAAAAGGTTTAGTAAGAAAAAGTCTTATCACATAGAGTTATTAGCTTTTCAATGATTTGGGAATAGGTCAAGAATCAGCAATGTAAAGTATTTTCTGAGTTTGGAGAAAGCCAATAAGGCTAAGAGATGTAAATTCTGTAGAATACTTAAAAAATGTTTAGGTGTTAGTAATCAAAATGAGGTCTTAACTGAAATTACAGATTCACAAATCTTGTATTCAAAATATGTAACAGAAAATGAATTACTGAATAGAGGTTAGTAAATTTTTTGTTCACAATAATATCCCACTAATACTCCTGAACAACTAAAAATTATGTGAGAGTATTCTAACATTGATGAGTGTTATAAAACCCTATTAACCTTTAAATAAATAAATAAACCCCCTGGATGGCGGTCTTACAAGTGAATTTGAAAACAGTTTGCATTTATGTTTGGCATGAGCTGGTTTCTAGTTGAAATGAAAGCTATCCTACGTGAACTTACATACTCAAAAGCAGGTTGTAATACAGTGTGAGTCAAATTTTGTTCCCCGATGAAATAAAAAAATATTAAAAAGATTTTGGTAATCTTTAAACTTCTTAGAAATATATATACTTATATTAACAATAACTAACTACTCCTTAATCTTATTCACGTGTCAATTTCATCCCGGCCCCTGGGGTCCCGGGGGGGACTAGCGGGGCCTTAGCCGGGAATGTACATTTTGCTGTCGTGACACCCCGCCTTTGTCCCCCGCTAAAGTAGCCCGAAATCCCGGGTAGCCGGGCTTACAGTTTTTTTTGTACATCCCCCGCTATGTCCCCGGCCCCTACTATCGCTGGCTTCGGTGTGACAATCCCCGTATAGTCGTCTCGGCCAATGGGGGCGGGGAATGCTTTAAAACTCTGTACAATCCCGGATCGGTCCCGGCTATGCGACAAACAGGTCTAGCTATATAAAATCATACTACTTTTTGGATCGCCGGAGTGATCAAACCGAGCCGAAATTTCCACACCTACATCGAAGTTGTTTTGAGAAACAAACCTCGTTTAGTTTTTGGTTTGTTAAAAAAATATCCCATTATCGCACGGCGATATTCCGATCGACCACTAAATGATATAAACTAACCTGACAAGTGATATTTCTAGGGGCTGGAAAAAAGTGAAAGTTTAATTATATTTTCATTAAAAGTTGTAATACTACTGGTACCAAATTATGAAAATAGTAGTTTGGGTAGATTTGTTTACAATTTTACTTAAATCTTCTTCACATTTTCCACATAAAAAAGGAAATTTTCTGTGCAATAGATTTGTTATACTTTTATTAGATTATTGAGCAATCTTCAATCTCCCCGTTCTCTAAATGTTAGACCCCATGGGCCGGGGACCAAAACTCAGCTCGGGGCCGCCTGCAGGAAATTGAGCTACATTAACGCAGGATAGAGCCTGGCCAGTGCTGTGTACTCGTGGCTGAACGGCGCGGCGGTTCAAAAAAAAACTTGCATGATCCCGATAAAATGGAAAATTCGATGGGAATAACACTGCAAAAACAAGTTCGGAAATCGCGATTAACATTTAATTTTGATTTGATAACATCGGAACATGGCGCAGTTAGAGAAGTAATTTTGCGCATACCAGAATGTACTTCATGAGCATTTATATTTGTTCCTCAAAGCGATTCATATTTTCACTTTCATATTAAATGCCCGCGTTGTAATGCATGGACATTCCTGGCATTTAGCAAGAAATATACATAGCTTTCAACTACCTACGGTGATGTTATGAATTAAATGAATCACACAAACTTCTAGTAATTTGTCTTGTGATTCAGTTTGAAAAACATTTTCCTGTTGACTTTTTTTTTGTTTTTCTGGCGATTTTACGTTGAAAATATTGATCCTCGGATTAGTTGCTATTTCGACCGTGCGACGCGTGCGTGTGTGCTACTTGTATGCTGGCGCTTATCACGACATGGAAGAGATCATACTGCAATGGTAGCTATATAAAATGTGATATCTACAGATTTGTTTGTCGGGATCCTGCTCAACTGATAGGCCTGGTTTTAATAATGGTGTACACATGCGGTAAAGTCCCTGTTTATGTCCCGCGGAGCCGTGAAAATTTTTTGTACCTCCCGGCTTAAGTCCCATCTACATCAAGATTGTCCGGGCAGGTTAGGGACAAGCTAACATACATTCCCAGCCAAGTCCCAGCTAACATCCCAGCTTTGCGGGGGCAATACTTTTTGTGTACTAGGCCCGTCTATGGTCCCCGCAATATACCATACCCCGCTATGTCCCGGTAAAGCCCCCCAGGGCCGGGATTGAAACTTGACAATTGCATTAATCACCATGTCCAAAATCCCGAGATTCATGAAGCCTTTATTCAAGGTATGGCCTCATTTTTAGAGGCCTCTCGAAATGCCGCGTGTACATATTTAGTACAGTCAACCATAGAAGATAAGTAAACATGTTAACAGTGTAAGTCACAACACAAGGATCCAGAAAAACGAGATTGAAAGACTTTCTTGTTTGTTGGCATTTATTCAACCACATGAAGCACACATTATTATATTTATCATGAAAGAAAAATTGTTCCAAGTCTGACCTTTGACCTTTACCAACTAAGGTGTATCACTTAATTGAAACCTGGTTTTGGTGTGTATTTCTCAATATCTTGTTTTGCCTTCGTAATAGTTAAAAAAACGAGTTCATTTCAAACCGGGGTTGAAGATTCTAAACAGTCAAAGGGGGTATAATTGCACTTGTTGTAGCATTAATCACAACTTAATAACTGGCCTGCGTTATACTCATTGGGACATGTATTACCATTATCCACAGAGTGTGTAAATCACACGTTAGGTATCCCACTTGAAATTTGCGCTTCTATTACCAAATCAATAGAATCTTGTACAAGGCAAGTCGGGGGGACGAGGCTGTGGACACCTAAAGCCCCTTCCAATAACGGGCCCTCAGAATTGAAATTTTGAGATTTTATATCATCTGAACCGTTGCCTTATTAATCCACGGTGCCCAAACTTAATGTGCAAATTCCGGTCGCATTCTGTAAGAAATTTGCAATTTGTATTTTCTGTCCGTAAACGGACAGAAATTACGCCACAGTAGCGGTATGTGGACCGGGATGGGAAACGAGCATTGCTCATAACACACAACAAAAACCGCAAAATCTCAATTTTTGAGAATAAGCTTTTCTTCTTTCTCAAGGATATCTAGTGATCAATGACTAAAACAGAAGTGCTGAAATCACAAATGCACCTTTAAGGCCAAAAAACAAATTGTTTGGATTTCATAGATGACTTTTTAGAGTTGGGGTCGGTCGGTCCGAAAAACTTTTTTAGTTTTTCCTTTTTTTTTAATGTCAATAGCAAACGTATTGAAACATGTTGTTTGGTATTAATAAGTTAATCAAACACTAAAAATCAAGTGATTCTTCTCACAAATAATCTTTGTACACTTATGAAACCCAACTAACTGCTAAGAAACTGTTGAAAACATCAGCTTCTTTTTTACATTTCAGAAAGTTCAAATTGAAAAAAACAAAAACACTTTTTATAATTGTCAAATTAGGTCGGTATTCTTTGCAAGTAAAGGGTAAAAAAACTTCCTGATTTCCAAAATAGGGTCGGTCAGATGAGGACAATCCAACAATTTTTTTTTTGTGCCTAAACGAGTGCATCAATTGGATTGCCTGAACCAAAATGAAAAATTCAAAATTCCTGTGAAAGCCAGTAAAATGTACTTTTTTGAATTATTTACATTTTAGAGGCGCCCTTGCGCCATTTTTGACAAGAAAAAAATCAGGAAATTTTTTAAAATTGGTATTTTACTTGCAAATGCGTTTGTTCTTATATTAAAAAAAGATAAAATAAGCAAAATAGCTATTACTCGCCAATTACTTTTATTAAATGTAGAACTTAAAAAAGTCAAGGCTATTGGTGACTCGTATGGCGTCGAATTCTTCCTTATTAATCGGTATTGAGCAAGCCGCCTTTCGTTGAAAAATCGTTTTTTTCAGAGATGCAGGCAGTGAGAACTGTGGCTGATATCTTGAATTTCAAAAAATTATCTACCTCAAGCCTCTTGTTTAATATAGATTTTGAAAAAGCATATTAGTCATTGACGCATGCGTTTTTTATTAAGTTTATTAAATCTATTTAATTTAAGTGAAGTCCTGCAAAGATGGATTTATACCTTTTACAATGATATTCAAAGTTTGTGTCATGAATAACGGTCTGTCAGCAGGGTATTTTAATATTAAGCGGGGCGTTCGTCAGGCGGATCCGTCAAGTTCAATGTTAATGTTTTATGTTAAGAATAAGAGAAGAAAGTGATCTAAAAGGTATTCATATAAATGCAGATATGACATCAAGATTTCTTGCTATGCAATGATCTTACATGTTTTCTTCGGGATGTAACATCTGCACAAAGGTTTTTTCAAAATCCTGGATGACTTTTATATTTGGCCTCTTCTGAATGTTATGTGTGATAATTCTGAAGCTATTTAGTTTAGGGAAGGCATATGACTAAGAAACGATAACCTTTAATCTTGTCTGGACAAACAACGATTCGTGCTTGGTAATGTTTTCATATGACAAGCGTTCAAGCCTTGACTTACGGTTTGGTGGACAGAATGGTGGAACTTAGGGAAAGATATCCATAGTTAAAATACCATTTTCTAGGGTGAAATTTTTGTGGTAGAAAACTGAATCTGAAATAAAAAATGCATACTTATTAACTTGAAAATTTTCCATAGCACTGTACAGGCTATAGTCTACCCCAGTCCCTCAAATTTGTAGCAAATCCGGTCGCAAAAAAATAAGTCCTCAAAACTGGACTCCTCATGGCTAACAATATAACCTTGCTCTAGAGGGAGGTCTTGGCTATAGAGCAAGTTATATTTGTTTAGCCCTTAGAGTCCCGGTTTTGAAGGACTTATTTTTTTGCGAAGGCCTTTCTTTTTTTCACGCCCTCCGAAATGTTAGGGGTAGGGTAACATATTACTACTTTTATTTATTTTCAGCACAATTCACTT
Source organism: Ophioderma brevispina (assembly GCA_023653785.1). NCBI lineage: Eukaryota > Metazoa > Echinodermata > Ophiuroidea > Amphilepidida > Ophiodermatidae > Ophioderma > Ophioderma brevispina. The sequence goes on along the minus strand of JAMKCH010014756.1, from coordinate 21,156 downwards.
AGTCAGTTTTAATAATCACGATTAGAGCTATTGAATACTGAACAAAAAGACACAAAATCATCACCCTAGCTCATACCACTTGAGGAGGGTTATGGCTTTTTCAATCACAAAATTGGCGAAAATTGCATTTTTTTCCCATAATCAATTGTCACCCTGACTGTCGACTTTCTACTAACCCTGTACAAATAAAGAATCTAATTGATCCCATTAATAATGATTTTAATATTACAAATGTACCCCTGTCACATGATTAGCATTAAGAATCTTCACTACTAGGTTGTTTTCAGTTCATACCCTCACCGGAAATTAGCAAGTCAAAAATTTTTTGTGTCCACCCGAAAATGGTCATTTTTTGGCTAAATTGGCCAAAAAACTGAATTTTTCTCAAAATCAGTGAAAAATAGGGGTTTTAAGTGCCAAAATCTGAAATATATGACGTTACCCTTAGAACATTAAGTAATCAAGAATTTTGACTGTTTTCCCACACCCCTAAATATTTTTTTCAGCACCCGTGTCCCGCTAACGTAAGTCAAGCTTGAACGCGTCATATTATATTGATCTTGCGAATAATTTGAATTTAATGATAACTTTTAATGATAAATTTAATTCTCTGAATCACCAATTTGCTTATAGAAGAGTAGGGATTTAACGGTCATGGTAAATACTTATGACTAGGTCTTTGATTTGACTTCTGCCTCTGGCTTCTGGCACCAAGGGAGAACAATGCCAGTGCATTGATTGGTTGACCCAGGTAAAATAAGAATGAAAATAACTTTCTAAATTTTTATATGTTAACTAAGTCGATTCCAATACCTATGACAATCAGAGAACATTAATGCCATTGTTCACTACAATTATTTGGAGTGGACCTGATCGTATTAAAAGCTCTGTTCTTAAGGCAGATAATAAGACGGTTGGCATTTTGGGTCAAGCGATATCATACTGGTAGTCATGTCGGATGGAATATGATTCTGTCTCATTGGTTACAAAAAGTTGGCGGTATTCAAATGATTATTAAAATGTATTTTGAGTAAGACAATTGAATGTTATATTCCACAATTTTACATAATGTTTTTTTTAGCTCTGGTCGAGTAAAGCAACAACTCATACAACGGATTAAACGATTTTTCCCTTATCCAATATTTGGAATAATTTTTGATTACTGTTGAATAATTAAATCTGTGTTTTATAAGTCACTTTATGAAGCTGGTAATGTGTTAAAATCCGGGATCTTTTTTGATGACATGGTACCATTAGCTTTTGATACTTTTGGTATGGAAGTAAAAAGTATTACTTGAGTGGTATAATAGCATGTTTAGTGCTATTCCCGTACAATGGCGTCCCAGATTAAACATGAAGGGCATATACAAGAGTTGATAGTGAACGTGATATTGGTGTTATATAAATGATTCCTTTATACCTTTGCCGTTTCAATCAGGCTATGTATCAATTTTGTGAGTAAAAAATAATTGATGTCCCCCATAATGTTACAGCTTTAAGGTAAAATTTGTTGTGTTGGGGGGGGGGGGGGGGTTGTTTTTAATATAATATCGATTTCTAATTTGCTTAAGGATTTTTTAAATCTTACCATGGAAGTTCAATTGTTCAAGATTAAGGTGTTACAGTTCAGATAAATCTCTTCTTACCAACAAACAAGTGGTTACATAGAATTGGCATTATGATAGTCCAAACTGTATAGTAGCCTATGAATCATTAAACCACATGTTCGTTGAATGTAACCAAGTTAAGAAATTTTGGAACGAGTTTCATATTAAAGGGATTAGCAGCGATAATTCGAGAGCATAAACCAGAGAAGATGAGTAAACATGTTAACAGTGTAATTCACAAACACGGTCCAGAAAACGAGATAGGCAAAACTTCTGTTTTTTTCATTTATTCACGCAACAAAAAAAGTGAAGCACAAAAATTCTTATATTTATCATGAAAGAAAATTGTTCCCAAAGTTCTGACCTTTGACCTTTGCCAACTAAGGTGTATCACTTAAATTGAAACCTGTTTTGGGTGTGTATTTCTCAATATCTTTTTTTTTGCCTTAGTAAATAGTTAAAAACGAGTTCATTTCAACCTTGAGAATTCTAAACAGTCAATATATTGCACTTGTTGTTGTCATTCATCCCAACTACTAACTGCCTGGCGTTATACTCATGGGGACATTTATTACCATTTATCCACCAGAGTATGTAAATCATACATTAGGTACCCACTTGAAATTTGCGCTTCTATTCCCAAATCAAAGAATCTTGTACAAAGGCAAATCTGAGGGCCTTTATTTAAAGGGGCATTTCGTGATCCACTTCCTCCGCCCCCGACTTACCTAAAAATTTTGAGATTTTTATATCATCTGAACCGTTAGCCTTAGTAATATATCCACGTGTGCCCAACTTATGTGGTCAAGTTCGGTCGCATCTGTAAGAAATTTGCAATTTTTATTTTCTGTCCGTAAACGGACAGAATTCACAGCACAGTAGCGTATGGGACCGTGGGAAACTAGCATTTCTCATAACACAAAACCGCAAGATCGGGATCAGCTCCAATTTTTGAGAATAAGCTTTTCTCAAGGATATTATGATCAATGGATAACAACAAAGGTGCTGAAATCACGAAATCACCTTAAGGCAAAAAAAATTGTTTGATTGTCCATAGATGACTTTTTAGAGTTGGGTCGGTCGGCCGGAAAAACTTTTTTTTCTCTTTTTTTTTAATGTCAATAGCAAACGTATTGCCACCTGTTTTTTTTAATAAAGTTAATCCAACACTAAAAATCAAAATAGGTTGATATTACTCACAAATACAGTCTTGCTACATATGAAAACCCAACAAAATGCTAAGAAAAACTGTGAACATATCTTTTTTACATTTCGAAGTTTAAATTGAAAAAAAACAAAAACACTTTTAGGAATTTTTCAATTAGGATCGGTATTCTTTTGCACAGTAGTAAAAGGAAAAAAACTTCCTGATTTCCAAAATTAGGGTCGTCGGATGAGGACAATCAAACAATTTTTTTTTTTGGCACCCTAAAACGAGTGCAGAATTGATTGCTGAACCAAAATGAAAAATTGCAAAAATTCCTGTGAAAGCTATTTAAATGGACTTTGAATTATTTACAAGTTTACCCGAAGCGCCTTGCACATTTTGACAAGAAAAAAATAGGTATTTGGGGAACAATCATTTGACTCACACTGTAAATCTCTATATTAAAAAAAGATAAAGATAAGCGTAAAATAGCTAGTTATCGTCCAAGTACTTATTAAATGTATAGACTTAAAAAAGTCAAAGGCTTATTGCGACTCGTATGGCTGAATTCTTCCTTTATATAATCGTATTGAGCAAGCCGCTTCGTTAAAAAAAATCTTTTTCAGAGAGGCAGTGAGAAACTGTGGCTGATATCCTTGAAGTTACAAAAAAATAATACTCAAGCTCTTGCTTAATAAGTTTTGAAAAAGCAGATTCAACTTGACCATGATTTTTTATTAAAAGTTATTAAATCTTTTAATTTCAGTGATAGTCGGCAAAGATGGATTATACCTTTACAATGATATTCAAAGTTGTGTCTGAAATAACTTCTGTCAGCAGGGTATTTTAATATTAAGCGGGGCCGTTCGTCAAGGCGAGCCGTTAATTCAATTGTTAAGTGGTAGTAGTTAATATAAGAGAGGAAAGTGATATAAAAGGTATTCAGATAAATGCAGATATGAGCATCAAGATTTCTTGCTATGCAGAGATCTGACATGTTTCTTAGGCGCATGTAACGTCTGCAACAAAAGGTGTTAAAATCCTGGAGACTTTTATATTTGCTCTTCCCTGAAGGTTAATGTGGATAAATCTGAAGCTATGTGGATAGGAAGGCATAGGAATTGAAATGATAAACCTTAAATCTTGTCTGACAAACAAGAGTAAAGTGGCTTGGTATTGTTGTTTTTCATGGATTGACAGCGTTCAAGCTTTGACTTGACTTTGGTGGACAGAATGGGGACAAACTTAAGGGAAAGATATATACTTAAAATACAATTTTCTAGGGTGAAATTGTGTAGAAAACTGAATCTGAAATAAAAAATGCATAATTATACTTGAAAATTTTTCCCATAGCATGTACAGGCATAATCACCCGAAAGTCCTCAAATTTGAGCAAAAACGGTCGCAAAAAAAAGAGTCCTGCCAAACTGGGACTCTCAGGGCTCAACAAAATATAACCTTGCTCTAGAGGGAGGTCTTGGGGCTATAGCAAGTTTATATTTGTTTAGCCTTAAACCTCACAGTTTTGAAGGACTGATTTTTGTGCGAAGGCCTTTATTTTTTCACGCCCTCCAAAAAGTTAGGGGTAGGGGTAACATATTACTACTTTATTTTTTTCAGCACATTCAACTAGTCAAGTTTTAATCACTATTTAGCTATTGAAATATGGAACAAAAAGAAACAAGAAGCCTCACCAAAGCTATACCATTGAGGAGTTACGGATTTTTCAATCACAAAATTGGGCGAAAATTGCATTTTTTCCATATCAATGGTCACCCTGACTGCCGACTTTCTAAAACCTGTTACAAACTAAAGGAAATAGATGATCCACTCTAAGATTTGAATGATTACAAATGGTCCCCTGTCACATGATTAGCATAAGAATTAGTCATTACTAGGTGTTTTTCATGTTCATACACTCAAGGAAATTAGCAAGTCAAAAATTTGTCACCCGAAAATTGGCCATTTGGCTAAAAATGGCCAAAAAAACTGAATTTTTCTCAAATTCAGTGGAAAGAATATTGGGGTTTTAAGTGCCAAAATCTGAAAAATATTGACATTTACCCTTAGAAACATTAAAGTAATCAAGAAGTTTGACTGTTTTCACCCTAAATCTTTTTCACACCCGTGTCACGCTAAACGTAAGTCAAAACTTAAACGCTGTCATATGATATGATCTTGCTAATAATTGAATTTTAAGATAAATTTTAATGTAAATTTAATTCTCTGAATCAACCATTGCATTATAGAAGAGTAGGGATTTAACGGGTTATTGGTAACAATACTTCTACTAAGGTCTTTGGACTTTATGGCCTTGGACTTCTGGGCACAGGGGAGAACAATGCCAGTGTGCATTGTGGTGACCCAGGTAAATAAGAATGAAATAAACTTTCTAAATTTTTATATGTGACTAGTATGATTCCAAATAAACTATGACACCAGAGAAAAATTAATGCCATTGTTCAACAATTTATTTGGAGTGGACCTGATCGCTATTAAAAGCTCTGTTCTTAAGGCAGACTTATAATGACGGTTGGAATTTGGGTCAAGCGGTATCATACTGGTTAGTATGTCGGATGGAAGATGATCTGTCTCATTGGGTACAAAAAGTTGGCGGTATCCAATGATTATTAAAATGTAATTTTGATGTGAAGAAAATTAAATGTTTATTCCACAATTACATTAATGTTTTTAGCTCTTGGTCAGTGTTAAGCACAAACTCATACAACGGTGATGAACGATTTTCTTCATCAAAAATTTGGAAATCTTTATGGTTTACTGTTGATAATAATCTGTGTTTTAGAAGTCACTTATGAAGGCGGGAGGGGATGTTATTATTGTTAAAATCAGATCTTTTTTATGGACAATGGTAACATTAGATCCTTTTGATACTTTTGGTATGGAAGTTAAGAGCGATTACTTGAGGTGGATAGCATGTAATGCTATTCCAGACAATTGGCGTCCCCAGGATTAAACACGAATGAAGCTGGTATCTTGGTAAAAATCAGGGATCTTTTTATGACAATGGTAATATTAGACTTTTGATACTTTTGGTATGGAAGTAAAGGATTACTTGAGGTGGTATCGATTGTTAAGCTATTTCCAGTTCCAATGGCGTCCCCAGATTTAAACACGACAGGTATATTACAAGAGGTTGATAGTGATCTTGATATTGGTTGTTATATAAATGATTCCTTTATACCTTTGGACCGTATTAAATCTAAGCATATGTATCAATATTTTGTGAGTAAAAAAATATTGATGTCCCAATAAGTGTTACAGCTTTAAGGAAAAATTATAATATCGATTTCTAATTGCGTAAGGATTTTTTAAATCTTACCATGGAAAGTTACAATTGCCGCAAGATTAAGGTGGTTACATTCAGAAAAATCTCTTCTTACCAACAAACAAGTGGTTACATAGAATTGGCATTATTGATAGTCCAAACTGTATAGCCATATTGAATCATTAAACCACATGTTCGTTGAATGTAACCAAGTTAAGAAATTTTGGAACGAGTTCAATTAAAAGGGATTAGCAGCGATAATGCGAGAGAATAAAACCAGAGCATCAATGATGCAGAAGCCTATTAAGTGATAGTATTCAAAGAGGACAATGTTTTTATGACAACCTTACTTTATGTACAATGGGAAATACTATGTAAAATATAAACTGGCTACAAAAAATTTGGTAATTAAGAGAACTGGTGGTTCTCAAACCACAAGTCTTGCACCTCTTTGTGATCACAAATGTGTAACATGTATATGGGGTTTAAATGTCATAAAGTGGTCAATGGGTGTCATTCTCTGAACACACCCCATGAGTTAGTGGCTTTTCTGACCAAGATAGGCTGCAATCGGCTCAATGTTTAGGCAGAAGAGAAACATTTTATATATGTTTTCAAAAAATGCCAAAATGCCCCTTTAATTGGCACACGAGCTTTGACCCAATCTCACTATGAGTTACATATGCTCATCCACCAAGGACACAGTTTCAGTGGGTTGTACTTGTACATACATTTGACATGAACTGACCTTGTGTGATCTGGGGTATCATATATCATCCCCAAAACCATAAATACATTGGTGAATGAAAGCTACTGAACTGTGCCAAGGAATTGAGATTTTACTAGCCTCAGTGTGTCTGAACACCCCATAGATGGGGTGCAAGCGCTGACTCGTGACCCATAGATATGGGTCACAAGTCAGTGGTTGAGTGATTCTTCTAGGTGAATTTGTTTCAATGGCATGTGACCTTTGAATCCAATCTGTTAAAACCTGGATATGATTTTGGGGCAGTGGATCTTCTGACCAAGATTGTTGATTATAGCAATTTATCTGTGACACAACAACAAAGAAGGCCCCTTAAAGCACGTTTATAAAGTCTTGTGCATTCCCATTTGTGTGTGTGTGTGTGGGGGGGGGGGGGTTCCACATCCAAACTGAACGGACCGCGGACAGACATAAAGACAAACATTAATCTGTATACCTGTCTAGGCCCTCTTCTATTCATAGATTATCCATTGTATTTCTTTTGTTAAAGTTCGTTGCCCCGACCTTTATTTTGATAATGTGGTCAGTAGCTGACACATTATCAAAAAACTTTTGTTCTTTGATAAAGTGGTCAGTAGCTGACACATTATCAAGAAAATAAAGGTCTGGGCATCGAACTTTGAACGAAAGAAGTACAACAGTCAGTCTAGAAACATATAGGAATCGGTGTAGGAATACCGTCTGCCATTGCTTAGGGGGTAGGGATTATTTAAATTATAATCGCATTTGGACACCTGCCATGATCTTAACATCTGTTTTTAATCAAAAAACAGATAGAAATGAGAAAACTTAAGTTTGTCAGGCTGAATGCCACAGCGATACTGTTCATATGTGTGTAACAGGCAGGACTGTATTAAAAAAAATAAATTCTGTAGTGTGGTATAGAATGGTATTTTTATGGGTCAAAGGTCAATTCCAGAGACATGATTACTGTCAATATTCTGGAATAAAATTTAGAATATTAATGTTAGGGACACCAACAATGGCGTGAAATCTGCATATGCTAAATATATAAATTTGCAATTATAATACATAGTAACGAGACAAACACAATCATTTGTCAAGCTGAATGCCACAGTATACTTATGTGATTGTGCATGTGTTGCAAGCAGGACTGTATTCAAAATATTAAAATCTGTAGTGTCAACGAATGACATGTTTACTGGTCAAGGTGAATTCCACCAATAATGAGCGCGGATTTTGCAACTATATGCTAAATTATCAATTCTTACAAAAGAGGAGATGTTATATTAAAAAGACACAGTTCAAGCTCTACGACCTTACCTTTGCATTTCACGTCTCCACAAAACGATCATTGGTGCTGACCTTGCTATAATTAAGTATTCATCATCAAAATCGTCTTCAAAATCAAAGACCGACAACGAACAAAATTTGTCACAACAAACCACTGACTGTTACACACAGTTAAACATTAGGAACTGATATGCTGCAGGGTGATTACAAAATACTTAGCTCTATTCAAAACAAGTCGTTGAGGCGTAACATTATAAGCTCTTCCAGATTATTTGATTGCCTTATTTCAATGTGTTTTGAACTTGAAATCCGATTATCCCTTTCTCAAAAGCTCGACTCATTACTTGTTACCCCTATTGTGATGATCCGTTCAATAAAGTCCAGACTTTTACAACGACCATATAAGCAAACGTGGGCATTAAGGTTTTCTATTTGTAAAAAAAAATGAATTAAATCATAGCTAAGTATCATGAAAATGTATGGAAAAGCATTATTTTAACATAATCTTAAGGTTTAGCTTTCTTTTACGATTTCGACGTGTAGTCAACGGGGCGGGGGGGGCTCGAATTGCAAGCGACTACGGGCTTACCACGCCTGAACAAGACACATTATTTCTGATAATGTCCCGCTTCTGATCCTTTAATCTAATACTTAAAACAATTATATAAATAGGTCTAAAAAACTAGAACCTAAGCATTCACTCTTGCTATAATTATATAGGTTTATTCTGTTAACAAAAGCTAAAGTGTGAGGACAAAGGATCACTTTTTCAAAGTCCCTAATTAAGCTAAATGAGCTAATATGTATGCTGCATGCATGCAATTACATGCATACACGCATTGCATTTGCAGCACACACACACACACACACACATACATACTTACTACATACATACATACATGCATGCATGCATGCGCACACATACAAATTGGTTTCTTGGGCTTGCTCTAAGCAAACATTTGTTCAATTGTTAATTCTTATTTTTGACATTTGTTTACAACACACACACACATCCAGATACTTACACACATACATACACACATACATACACACACACACACACACACACACACACACACATATACAAATTGGTTTCTTGGTCTTGCTCTGAGCAAACAGATTTGTTCAATTGTTAATTCTTATTTTTGACATTTGTTTACAACACACACACACTTGTAGGCACACACATACACACATGATGACAGCCAAAGAAACGGGCACAGACAAGCATAGATATGGACACACATACATGGACAGACACATACACACACACACAGGGAAATTCCAGACATTTATTTTAAATTGAGAAAGAAATAATTTGGATTTTTACAAGGGTAGAGGATATCATACTATGAGCAGTCACTTTGTGTCAAATTCTATTGATAGGGTGCATGCACTGGGCTTATTATAGAAAATACACAAGTTTACATTCTGAGGAAATATAAACATTTTTTTTAATTACTCATGTACAGAAATGTTACATTATATTAATGCTATAACATATCATCTTAAAACTACTAGTACTAGCATATTGCAAAATGTACAACTGACCAGAGGTTCTGAGTGTGTTGCACCAAACAGACATGGGATGTGTCCTTGCTTAAGTCTGTGACCCCAGCTAGTATAAATAAACATATGCCAGCACACTGACAAACACAACTAAGGTCAAACATTAGACCGCAAATGCATCAAGGCTAGCATTATTAACATATAACAGCTAGGACAAGTGATACTGCATGCAAAAAAATGCCTACTAATTGTCACCTTGGAAAATACAAAAGACCACCGCCCCAACAAACCAATTTGAACGAACTCAAAATTTCAACAATTTGTAACATATAAACGCCCACAGGCATGTCATACTTGCATAACTGTGATTTTCACAAGACTTGAACAAGATACAAAAGACTAGTTTCGATTTTAGTGCTGCCCTTGACAGAAAATCTTCTAACTGATGGGAAAAGCCTATCTATTGATAGGCTGAAAAATCTGGAAATATGCATTTTTTTAAACTGTAATCAGGGCATGAAGTGTGCAACAATTCCATATAACTTCTTTAATGTAGAAATAAACCACCAATAGTAAAAGAAAAAATGAGTATGTGAGGAAAATTTGTCATACCGTCTCCTCTCCCGCAAATATACCTACGCCGACGGGTTTCAAAATCGCACTAAACACTGATTGTGGTTTTACCCCATTACGAATAACCAAATACCCGTGGGGGGCCCACTTCTCAATGCAAGGGTTATCATCCGTGTCCAATCATCACACAAAGCACACCTAATACGTATTTTCTCGCCAGCTTGAAATGTTCACAAATTTCACCCCTAAACAACCGTATCAGCAGCGCATTACTAACCCTAAAACACACAAGTACTGTTAATTTATGGAATTTGCGCCCCTAAACAAGTATCAAGTAAGCACAATTTGGGCATACCCTAAACAAGTATTTGTCTTTCGTCTCTCTCCCCTAACCCTAAGCAGTAATTGATGCTATATTCACCCTTATATACGTAAAAAACCCCCAACCATATTCCTCTTGGACACCAGATATGCTTGTCTGAGCTTGGTGTCATTCAGAAAATAATCTGGGAAAGTTTTAATTTTTTCAGCCAGGATATGGTATCAAGGAAAGGGAACGTATCCAACATTCACAGGACGGCGCAACGACTAGTCGAAAAAAGTCGACGATATGGCTGCTGACGCCAAAGCAATCTTCACTTTAAAAAACCCCGCACATTTTCATGCGAATATTGAAATAGAAATAATTTGTGATTCACTATGCAAATATAGTATGATAATAAGCTTATAAAAAGCAAAACGACCTTGATGGTTTAAAGTGTCACAGAGAATTCTTATAGTAAGTGGCGCGGGAGGGGTGCCGCTCTCCTCTCGTGCGAAGCGCTGAACCCATGCCAAGCATGGGTTTGCTTTCCGTAATACATTTTCTCATGCAAATTTGATAAAAAAAAACCAATTTGAACTCAAAATTTCAAAAATTTGTAACATATAGAAAGCACCAGCAATTTCAATACTTGCATAAGTGTGATTTTCACAAGAATTGAACAAGATACAAAAGACTAGTTTCGATTTTAGTGGCTGCCCTTGACAGAAAATCTTCTACCTGATGGGAAAAGCCTATCTATTGATAGGCTGAAAAATCTGGAAATGCATTTTTTAAACTTGTAAATCAGGGATGAGTGTGCACAATTCCATATAACTTCTTTAATGTAGAAATAAACCACCAAATAGTGAAAAAATGAAGTATTTGAGGAAATTTGTCATACCGTCTGCCGCAAATAGACATACGCCGACGGCGTTTCAAAATCTGCACTAAACAGCTGATTGTGGTTTACACCAGTACAGAATAACCAAATACCCGGGGGGCCACTTCTCAATGACAAGGGGTATCATCCGTGTCCAAGCAATCACAAAAAGCACCCTAAATACGTATTTTCGAAGCTTGAATTTTCACCCCTAAACACGTATCAGCAGCGCAATTAGCTACCCTAAACAAGTACTTAATGGAATTTGCGCCCCTAAACAAGTATCAGTAGCGCAATTTTGCATACTCTAAACAAGTATTTGTCTTTCTCCCTACCCTAAGCAAGTAATTGATGCTATTATTAACCCTTTATACGTAAAAACCCAAAACCATATTCTCTTGGACACCAGATATGCTTGTCTGAGCTTGGTGTAATTCAGAAAATATCTGGGGAAAGTTAATTTTTCAGCCAGGATATGTATCAGAGGAAAGGGACGTATCCAACAATTCACAGGACGGCGGCACGACTAGTCGAAAAAAGTCGACGATATGGCTGCTGAGCGGCCATGCAATCTTCACTTTCAAAACGCACATTTTCATGCGAATTTGATAGAAATAATTTGAAATTTGTAAGTGATTCACTATAGCAAAATATAGGTATGATAAATAAGCTTATAAAAAGCAAAACAGACTTGATGGGTTAAAGTGTCACAGAGAATTCATATAGTAAGTGGCGCGGGAGGGGTGCCGCTCTCTCTTGCGCGAAGCGCTGAACCCATGCCAAGCAATGTTTGCTTTCCGAAATACATTTTCTCATGCAAATTTGATAAAAAAAAACAATTTGATATTTGTAAGTGGTTAACTTTAAAATGCATATAGGCCAATGATCGACGGTATAAACAGTAAAATATAGTTCATGCATGTAAGGTTTTATTTGAACTAATCATAAATTTAAAGGTGTTCATGGAGAGTTCGTAGCGGCAGCACGGGGGGGGTCGCGGAAACATTGATAGTATTTATTTTCAGACCTTTCCTATAGGGGTCTAAAGTATCCGGGAGAATTCGCATACAGAGAACTTTATTTCGGCACTTATTTCCGCATTTGCAGCGCAGCGATAAATCGGACCATTTCCCTGAAAATTGCCGACTACGCGCAATTATGCACCAAATTATGTCCCAAAAGTTATTTACGAAATTATATAAAACCTAGAATTGATGATCATATAAATAAAATTATGAGTTTTAATTGCTATAAACACATTGTCCATTTCATGGGTAAGTGATATAAAAACAATTTTGGTATAGCCGACATAATCAGGCAATCACAAAAGGATGTCGTCATTTCTGCAATATCAATCTCTAAAAATCATGTGTATGCGTTCTACCGCGCATAGCGCAGAAATTTTTTTGAAATTTAGGATTTGAAAGAAAGCACAGGTTGGAAGGCAAATAAAGACTTCCGGAACACACTTAATTTTTATTTTATGCTGAAATAAATGGTGGACCCTAAATAAGTAAGTCCTCATTTAGAAAATAACCCTTTTTCTTGATTTGGGTGATTTTTAGAAAGGCAATTGGAGACTCACTTCGATAAGTGGTCAAGAGTAGGGTTTTATAAATAATTGTTTTTTCTCTCAGAATCTGCCTTGAAAAATTGATAGGTAAGTTTAAGTATACATGCATAATTTTGGTTATTTTTCTGACCATACACCTTGTCTTGGTTGTATATTTGTAAATTTGTGGTATTGTATTTTGTCATTAATATTATGTATCATTGTGGTCTGAAAATAAAAGGAAAGGCCTTTTGGGTTTTGGCTAAGACAAAAAAACAAGTTTTAACTTGACAAAATATAAGCGTTGTGTTGGGCAATTTGCCAAACTTTCATTATTTTACGAAATTGGGCTGAAATTGATAAAAAAATTCCAGAAGAGGGCAGAAAAATATTTAAGTTTGTCCATATCATCCCGCTTTCGGAGCAGAGGGGGCAAACTTGACCCCTTCCCCCTGTCGGTACACTACTGCTATGACCACAGCTTGATTCCAATCTGCACTTAAAGGGACATGGCTCAATTTAAGTATTGAAGTTTCAACTTGACGAATGGCCTTCACCCCAAAATCCCATTTGAAAAAATTTTTGCCACAGATATTTCAAATGTTTTAATGTGAGAGCCCAAACAAAAACGCAATTTGTAAGCCCATAAAATTAATATTGGTCGACCAAAAATAGAGGTACATTTCACTATAAATTCCAAAACAATCTATAGCCTAAGATTCCAGGGTAAATGAGAAAATAGTGCTGTCTGTGATACCGAAATATTGAGCTCTTCGGTAAATCTGGGGTTTAGGGACAAAGCTATTAGCGATCAGGCCATGGCCCTTTACTGACACTCAAGAGCCATAAACAGACAGGCAAACATACAGACAATACACACACACTACAGAGCTTCTTTCACAGTATGTAACACGCAATACTTGCAATGTATAGCTTCATAGTATAGCAGTCACCATAGGAGTTTACCCAGTCTTGAGTCAAATGTTACCACAATGTTTAACGAGTACGCTCCAAGAAACATTTCTTCCTTAAATTATGATCAAACAGATCCATAGAGCAGGACTTGACAAAAATAATATCTATTTCCTTTGAGGGAATAGCCACTCATATAACCATCAACAGAGGCACGGTAAATAGCTCAGTTTTGTTGAGTGTTAACTATGCAGGTGGTCGGCTCTTGATAGGAGACAGTTGTGTTAAGGTGTAACGAGCGATTAGGAGGCATCCAAATATTGGTCATAATAGTAAATTTCATAAAAATTAGACACTCAATAGATTTTACTTGTATTGGCTACTTAGAAATGTCTAAAAGAGAGGAGGAAAAAGGTGATTTTGATTTACTATATTTCTATAAAACATAGGTGAATTTTGTAATTGCTCCGATATTTGAAATTAGAAATTTCACCAATTGTTGTACCAAAGAAAACATTCTCAGCTTCTTAATCCTTTCCGATGGGTTATTTTTTATGGAAAGCTTACATAGGGAAAAATCAGTACTTTCGATTTTTTGGGGGGAGGAAACCTGATATGGAAAATCTCTCGTTGCACCCTTTAAAGGTGTCTTTGTGAGCCTGCCCATTATTTTTTTAGAAAGCACAAAAAAGGTTATTCCAAAATTTCAGTTGTTCCCGATGGTATACCCATAGGCCTGCTGTGTTGTCATTTTGTCTGTTCAGAACAGAAAATACAAAGTAGATGAATTGCAGGTAAGAGTTTGCACACTTACTTATACTTGGCAACGGTTCAGATGATTGAAAAATCTCAACTTTTTTTTTTTAAAGGTAGTCAGGGGAATTTAAGCACAATGTTTTTCAGTGAGGATTTATCAGCGTGGTCATCTGCATTAGGTCAAAAAATTGCACTTAAGTTTAGTTACAACCATTGCCCAATATAAGAAGGAAAATGATAGGTGGTTTTAATATTATTGGCAAAATTATTCCAAATTGCACAAGCAATTTTGGGTGCTTTAGTGAATATAGTGAATATGGAAAATTAAAGCAATAATGGCACATTTTTTGAAGAGTGCCCCCAATTTTCAAAATATGTGATTTTTGCACAGTTGTGTTGGAAATTGTCGTTTTAACTATACCTGTGAATGACAATGCTCAAATATGCATATTTGTCATAACAAAGTGATTTTGTAAATAGCATTGTGATCCCCGATTGTAATTTAATGGCGGAGCTGGAAACGCTAAATTTATATCCGTCCATGATTTAATAGTGCCACCTTATGAAAATTTCCTCCAACTTGACTTGCCTGAACCGATGGAACAACTAACGGATTAGCATAGACACATACATGGCACGATTTCCCAGCTACTTCATAATGAAAGGATGTTTCCAGCAGCCATTGAATTATTATCAGAGAGCTCTAATATTAATTAGTCTAATTACAAAAATTCCTTCTTTTGCGACACATAGAGAATTTTGAGCTCTACCATTCACAGGTATTGTTTACTAGTCAATTATCAATGCAACTGTGCAAAAATCTCAAAATATCAGAAATTGGGGACTCTCTTCAAAAAAGTGTGCTCTTATTGCTTTAACAATTTATTTTAGTGCAGAAACATCACAACTGACCAAAATGATCTAACTGGAGAGATAAGCAAGATGTTTTTAATACCTGAGGGCCAATTTATATTCATGGAGGGGGAAGAATGGGGGATTTAAAAACATCCCCATCAATTGTTTAAAATTGTTCCCCCTTTACAGAAAAAATTAATGTTCTGTTTATTGTGGCAACAGAAAAAAAAATTAACATTGCTTTCAAAAAAAATCTCCTTACTATAAATTTTACAAAGTCCCTTTGTATCTACCTATGTTTTTGGTTATTACACCTACCTATTGTAAGTTATTATACCTACATATATTGCAAGCCATTAAAAAGTCTACCTATAGCACTAGCTATTATATATCCCCTATTGCAAGTTAAAGGGGCATTTCATGATCCACAGCCTTGTCCCCCCAACTTACCCCATAAAAGTTGAGATTTTTATATCATCTTAGTAATGCACGTGTACCCAATTTTACTTGCAAATTGGGTCATATCTGTAAGAAATTCCCAAATTTGTATTTTCTTTCTGTAAACAGACAGAAATTACAGTACAGTAGCCTATGGGAGTCTGTGATAAAAATAATTGCTCATAATATCAAACCGCAAGATCAGTATCAAGTGAAATTTTGGGAATAAGCTTTTCTGGACAATATCTAGCAACCATAAATAAAACGGAAGGTGCTAGAATCATGAAATGCACCTTTAATATATCCCCACATATATGAGATGTTATCTACCTACCTATATCACAGGTTGCCCCATGAATCCATATGGGCAGACACACTTGATTCCATCCTTGCATTGACCTCCATTGACACACCTCGGATTGCACTCATCTGAATCACAAGAAAAATACAAAGGTAAAAGATCTTGTGCGAGAAGTGCCCGAAAATTTCCATCAATTTTTCTGTGTTTCTACTGAGCAGGGCAGGGGACACCATATCACCATTGACCTTATTGAATGTTCCCTAAAGATACCTCCAGATTGAACAGCTACTTCAGACTAAAAATAGGCTGACCCCCTCCCCCGAGGCAAACATTATTATGGCATGGTTCTAGTTGCAGTAACTACCACACAAAAACAGTTACCATAAATTGTTACTAAACATCACATTGTGCAACTCTCTGCTCACAGCAGAAATCCAATCCCTCTGTATCTTCCTATATACTATCCATGGAAGGCCATGATACACAAAAATAACTGACGTGTCTATGGTTTGAAACTGGGAGCTTTCACTTACTAATTGGATGATATATAATCTGAGCTGACTTTTCATATGGGGAAGAAAACTTATCAAATCTACTACAAAATTATTATTACTTACAAGCAGCTGCATGTCCTTCAGGTATAACATGGTCACCATCTCTACTACACCCTGCTATGGAAAGTTCACCATTTAGACACAAGCACAGATTGGGCTTTTGGCAGTAGCCTTCCCCACAGTCCTGATCACAAACAGCTGATTAGAAAATAAAGTACAAATTAATTTTGATAAGTTAACAAAAAACAACCAAAGCTCACGCAAAAGTGATTTGTCTCAAAGTTAGTTGGCACATTGGATTTTGGTGTTAATTTCATTCTTTTAAGTGTAGAACAAAGGTGAATAAAATATTGCATATTAAGATACTTGTAATATATCTTGAATGTGTAGACCATGAAAGGAGTCCTCATGAAAAGAAAAATATTCAAACATATTACAATGACTCCATACCACTATCACTTCCACTTATTGGACATTAAAGTGAAATGATTATACTTTATTTTCATTACGTGATAGCTTGTGGCAAGTGACATCACTGTCACCATATGCATCTGACATGCTTTTTGTCAATATTTTGAAAAACATGTTCAGTGGTGGATGCTGAACAATTTATGGCTCTTAAATTCAGCACTAAAGAGACAAGGATATTTCCAAAAAAAATTACAAAAATTATAACAAATCATGACCTGTTTTGACGTACCAACGTTGTGTGCCCGTGGGGAGGTTGCCCAGAGAAAGAAATCAAGCGACACAGGTTTTAATAGAGTCTTTGGATTTGGGATTATACTAGATACAGGCATATAATCCACTTTTGACAAAACACCTGAAAAAAATGAAAACAATGCGATAAAGGCCCAAAACAGGCTTGAAAATATAAAATGGCCAAAAAAAAAAAGCCTTAAAATGATCATGCCTATAGCTATGGATATGAAAATCCCACCAAAATTGGACTATTTTCTGCCAAGGTATGATCAATTTCATCCATACTCAGTTTGAACATAAAAAAACAATGCACAATACTTACTGGTAATATTTCAACAAACAGCCAATTTTTCGTGACATCACACGTGACTCCACTTGCTGAAGCATTTCACAAACTGTTCACATGAAAAACCAGGATTCACTTCTTCAATTTCAAAGGCAATGGAAATCATTTTATTTTCGCCTCAGAAATCTGAAAATCAGCTTTTTTATGACGATGAAATCAGTCTTAAAGGTGCTTGTTCCGATTTATGTCTATTATAGTTCTCTTACTCTTCATATGAGAGCCTGGCACTCTACCCGTACGCCCTATCAAGTACCATGGGAAACGAACTTGCGGTTTTTGATGGTAAGAAGCAATCATGCACATTGCAATACTGTGATGGTTAACCACTAACGATCTTGTTTTTTTGTTTATATCTTGAGAATGCAATGGATTTGCGGGCTTTCAAATTTTTCAGGATCGACATTGAGAAAAATACGGCCTTTTCATCTAATATCAAAATCGTCGATAACACCTTCCGGGTACATCAGGGGGGTCCCAAAGATGATGCAAACCCGCACCTTTAACCTTAATAAATGTAAACACCACCTATCAGTTTGGCAGTACTCCCGAAATGGGAAAGGGTACTCACGCACAACACATTTCCTTGCAGAGAAGAGCAGGCCGCCACCAGGACACAATGAGTGTTGAATGATCCCCACATTTGGGCCGAAATAATGAAAAAAAGTAATGTTTGCTGAAACAAGTGATTTAAATAAAATTAAATAGCTTAAACAATAATCTTATACATAACACTATGATTTATTTTTCGTCATCATCGGTTTGGCAATATTCTTCCAAGTGCTGTGGGTCCAGTGCTATAAGGTTGTAATTTGGTCTATTAAAACCCCTAACTTTCCTAAGATATTTTCTGATTTGCACAAGACAATGCCTGCATATTCTGGGTTGTAGTTGCAGGCAACCACGAGGGGGGGCAGGGCCTATATTTTTTTTTTTCTTGCCACCCCAATTCCCACCCCTGGCTAGATTTGCGCCAAAAATTCGGCAAATTTGGGCAAAATAATAGCAATTTTTGGGCCAAATGGACTATTTTTTCCTTTTCCCCCGCAACATTTCACTTCTGCCCCCCCAAATTAAGTCTGGTGCCTCCACGGTGTGGTTGAAAAAAATACACTGAAGGGGGTAACCTTTGTATTTTAGGTTCGTGTTTTTTTAACTTATTCAGGGGGTAAGATCAATATGTTTTAGGTAGGGGGGAAAGACAAGCCCTGGTTTAGAATATATAATTGCACTAAACTGCTGCTACTGATGCTGGTTTTAAGGTGAAAATTCCAGCTCCAAAAATATGTGTTTAGAAGCTTTTTGTGAATGCCTTGGACATGTATGATACCCCTTGTCACCTCAGTGTTTCGACCTCAATTTGAAAATGTGTGTTTCCAAAATTGCCAATTTACTATAACTAGATTTACAATTTTCCATAAAAATTTATGTTTTTTGATAGTTCACAGATTTCTGCATCTATGTATTAAAGTCAAATTTTTAAAACAATGGATTTTAATGATTGCCCAACATATCAATATAGTGCTTATACCCTTGATACCTCCCCCAACCAAAGCCATGACATCTAAGAAATATAAGTGGTCTACCCGGTTCTTTTTTTCAGGATTTTTTTAATTGGATTGTTCTTTGTTTTCATTTGTATTTTTTTTTTTAATGCATAGTTTTTTTTTCTTTTGGTGTGTTCATTTTTTTAGTGGAATAAAAAAACCATTGTTTAAAACAATCTTGAATGTTTTGTTTATTATTTGAAATTTTTATTTGAATGTTTGTTTTATTTGTATGATTGTGTTCTGGATTTTTTTCTGACCATGCATTTTGCCAATTAGGTCCCATCACTGCCCAGAGCTTTTGTTACGAATTAAAGAATAACATAAACCTGATCACTTGTGGAGATGCTTATAAGCTCAAACCATACTCATATTGGAAATTATGCTACCTGTTGGGACCATGTTTCCCTACACCCCAGCTTCAACAACAAATAAACAAAATTCCCTACCATGTCTCCACACTTCAGAATCACTGTCAGTCTAACAGCTCTTCTCAGCTACCCCCTAATACCCATCCCTGTTTGTGCCTTCTCAAGTGCCAACAATGTTTACGCCTTCAATATTTTATTAAAACAAGACTGTGTTTCCCAAATTACTGATTAGTCATGAAATGGTATTGAATATCATGCACTGCATTTGAAGGTGAAATAACTTTACAATTAAATATAAAAATCTTCAAAAATAAAAAATGCTGTTTTAGATCTTTAAATATGATTCATACACATTTATTTTAAGAGAAATATGATTGGACAAAAAACATGCATTGGTATTTGTCAAATTGTACAGTGCGCATATAAATGAGTGTACGCATTGTGCTTAGAATTGTTTACCACAACGTTGAATTGATTCATTTTGTGGGCGGGTGTGTGTGCATTATTTTGTTGCAAACATCAATGGATTCATGACGTATTCAGATTTTTTTTGGTGAAAATGTGTGCTGACTGTTGTAATAATGGAAGCTCTGCGATTTTTGACAATTTGAACATTAAATTTATGGTATAAAACCATTACTTTTCTGGAAATGTTATCTATTATTAGTTGAACCTCAATTCAAATATGCCTCAGGCTGGCGTTGGAGGCAAAAAAAGCGGCAAACTTCAGCATGATAAAGCGGACTTTTTTACATATTGCCGTTTTTTGGGGGTGCGTATCTGTTTTTGGGTTTGTTTTTATGTGTAAAATCTATCTCTATTCTTCCAATGGCCTAGACTATCATTCGCGAGCAAATTGAAGAAACTTCATATTTTCTTAAAATGTGCCAGTGTCGCTTTAAGGGGAAATGACCTGCAGTAATTAGCACACAATGTTAATTTTTTTGTAACTATGCAATCACATGTTTAAAAATCTGATAAAATATCAGCTGCAATCTGAAGTCGAGTCCATTGTGCTCTTTCTCCACAATTCATAAATTACATCTCTAATTTGCAAAGTATCAAACTACTAACGTTCAAAACAAATTCAGCATTATGGCGTTAAGTCCCATAAGGCCAAAAAAAACTTCTATGGGCTGAACAGACTCGCATCAGGAATTTAAAAATTAACTGTATGCATGTAAAATAAAATATTTTGGCAAAAAAATGATTTTGGATTTTAAAGAAGCAAATAACCAATTCTTAAATAGATTTTAAGAGTCTTTGTAAAAAAAACAAGTACACAAGAAAATGCCCAACAGACCAAACCTACTTGAAACCCCTTTCTGTATCTTTTACACATTTTAAAAAACTAAAAGCAAAATTGATGACAGCAAATGATTAACCCATTTCCCCAGACTTACCCTGAAATTGGCTGGAGATAGGCTTGTTCTACATGTACAGCTAACAGCAGACTTCCAATTACTATCCAAGAGCTCATTCCCCAAGGATCCATCATG